>JAAAKM020004333.1:0-11782 GCA_010016025.2 Alatinidae sp. Z8VKAUB7J3 | reverse complement strand
TGATATCGAGAAAGTCATAAATAGACCTAGTACAGGTATAATTACCAGAGGCAAGCATACGTCCAGAGTTCTGTGATGCACTTATTTTTTAACGAATAACAAATCTCTATTTTTTGATATCAAGGCAGTACCATCTGTTTCAATGGGCGCAGACCATCGGCTTGTTATAGCGAAGATTAGAATCAAGAAAACAAAGAGCAGAGAAAGAAATGGGATCAAGAGGTATAAATTGACAAAGCTAGCTGAACAGGGAAACGCAGAAGATTGAGAGAGACTATTCAGGATAGGTATCTGGAGGATGGCGAGGAGGAGGAGGTTGAGAAGTTGTTGAGTCAATTTAAGAGAAGGATTACAGAGGCGGCTGATGAGGTGCTTGGTGAAAAGAAATCATATCAGGGCAAGAAGAAAAAGACCCCTTGGTGGTTGGAGGAAGTGAGAGAGGCGGTTAGGTTGAAGATGGGAAAGTTCCGGCAATGGATGAAAATATGATCAGCGGAGAACAGACTACAGTATATGAATGCAAGAAATGAAGCTGAAAGAGTGAAGAGAGATGCAAAGGAAGCTTACAGGAGGCGGGTGGGAGCAGACCTGGAAAATGACCTTCAGGAAATAAAGAAGTTGCTATATTCTCTTGCTAAAAGTTACGGAGGGAAGAATAGTGAAGGAGCCTATGCCATCAAGGACAAACAGAATAACCTGCTTACGCAACCTGAAGAGATCGGTATGAGATGAAAAGAATACTTTGACCAGCTATTGAACATGGGAGGTGACGAGGAGATGACAGTTGATCCTGATTTTGAGGAAGAACTTGAACCCAGAGAGGAGGAAAAAGGAACTCTAATCACAATGGCTGAAGTTGAAGGTGCGATGGCATAAATAGGTCTATGGTATACGATCTGGTGTCGGACAGGGAGATGATCTGTTCTCGCTCTTGTTCATAATATTCATGGACAAGTGTCTTCGAGACAATGGAGTTGGAAAATCTGAAGAGGAGACGGTGATGTATGCGGACGATGTGGCAGTGGATGTTGGTTCTATTACAGATATTCAGGATGTGGCAAACAGATAGTGGTTTGGAATGAAAGCTAATGGGATGAAGGTCAATACAAGGAAGGAAAAACAGAGTTTTTTAGCAGTTTCTAGAACACTAGAGCAATATGACCTCTATATGTAACAAAATAAAATCAACCAGACAGAAAATTACTGCCATTAAGGGGTAAATGTAGGTAAGAAGAACGTGCAGGAGATTGAAATAACTAACAGGATATCAAAATATAACAACAATGTCAGTATGATGTACCCATTACTAAACGATAGACATGTGCCGAGAGAATCGAAAATCGTAATATATAGATCTATATTGAAACCAATTCTGTTGTACGGGTCGGAGATCTGGTCCCTGACTTCAAAAACGGCGTCAAAGCTACAAGCAGCTGAGATGCGAGTGTTAAGGCTGATAAGAGGAGTGACCCGAAGAGATCAGATGAGAAACACCCAAATCAGACGAGATCTAAATGTCACCCTACTAATGGAAGACATAGAAAGGAATAAACTTTGTTGGTATGGCCATGTGAAGAGGATGAACGAGGGGAAGAGGCCAAGAAAGTATCTTGAATTGCGACCAGTGGGGAAGAGGCCATTGGGTCGTTCTAGAAGGAGATGGATTGAGAGAGTCGATGCGGTACTGAGGAGGAGGGGCACATCACCTGACGAAGTTGAGGAGATCCGGAAATTTGACATGATGGAGGAGTGGAGGGACCCTCTGAGGGCTTTTTCCAGCTAACAGATGAAAATCTGCCAGGCGGATTGGTGAGAAAGGTAAAATGCTTGAGTCCGTAAAAGATACTTCAGGTTAACCCAAACTTCTAGCAGTGAAATAGATACTTGCTTCACGTGATCTTCTTTCCTTCACTACTATCAATGTTTAAATGCATTACTTAGCTTCTTTGTACTCTCTATTTTTGCTTTCTTTTTACATTTGCTGGTAACCCCATTGCTGACTTGCCAGGAGGGGGGGGGGCATGGAAATAATGTGCAAAAGTTCACTAATCAATGTTTGGGAGGTGCACAAATACCTTGCGCTTAGAGCTACGGGCTTGAATACTGGTATTTCTTCGCTTGCATTTATATGCTCTCTTCTTCCTATGGTATTGAACTCCTCTTTGGCATGGGACATATTCTCTGTCGTCAACTTGCACTCGTTATGATACTGTAAACCTTTCCTTATATTCAACGTTTATTGGGCCATCAGGGCTGATCATTGTAAAATACAAAATACAAATTAAAACACTGTTTATTACATAAACATACGGTGTAGCAGGATATTTTGCTGTCACATTCGACAAAATATCCAGTGATTTCCCCTAAATAGAATATCATTATTTATGTAGGTATCTTTAGTTACGGGGCTGCGCTAAGCCTGCGCTCAAACAAATACTGCTGACGTAGTAAAACTACCCACTTCAGCTGGGACAGTCTATACACAGACTAGGTATCGCTGAAAACGAATATAGAAACTTCTCATCCTCGTTCTTAAAAATTTTGGGCTGTACCGTTTGCTTTGCTGTTCATCGTTTGAAAGACCGATATTGATCACGTGATGGGCATACAAAGGAATATTCATCTACGATTGAGTTTATGAAATCGAAAAAAACTACAAACAAATTAATTTCTGACATTGTGGAGTTCATGTAAATAATAGCTTGTGGCCTCTTTACATTTTTAAGTTTAACCGAGGGGAAGATGTAACTGAGAATCTCTGAGAACGTCTTCAACGTTCAGTTATTACGGAGACACCAGTTTCTTTTATTAGATCGTACGGAATGACCCCATTATGGCTAAGAACTGTGAACGTTTTGAGCAGGCCGTTTAATGAAATACCAGCTAATGCATTGCAGAAGGAATTGTAAAAAAAAGGATCGCAGAAAGGAAGAACTCCTTCACAAGTCGTGACGAGAGTATTCTATTTCCATAAACTCCGTTTACGAAGGTTGTAAACGAATTAAACCATGCTTACTTTTGGGTGCTGCCTTTGCTAATTCGTAGACATAATTGCTTTCAGCTGCACCTGCGCATTCACTTTCTGATGTATCTTGACATTTCTTATAAATCCCATTTACGCAATCATTTGAAACGTCACGATTGGATATCATGTCTTGCACTTGTCTTGAATTCTTCTCTCCGTAGCATTCCCCGTAAAAACGGATTGCAAAGTACTCGTAACCAGCTTCTCTTGCTTTTATTGCACATCGACAGGCCAAACTAGAAAAGATACAAATATTGTTCAATCAGGGTCTTTGTAAAGTTCCTTCATCGGCTTTGGTTCAATCACCAAACTAATGGAGATGCAGCGCTAGCTGCAAAAGTTGAGACTTGCTAATCTAACTTGTGGGGCTAATCAAATGGAGAGGTTTCAAAACTGATGGAATAGACCAGTGAGCAGTTACAAATAAGAAACGAAAATTGTATTGGAAAATAATGGAACGATCATAAGCAAATAATGACGAACGCAGCAAACCACTCGGTGCTCTGGAGGCAAAATTTTTTCACACGTTTACATCTCGGTTTTTTTTAAAGCGGGGGGGGGGGTGTAGCTTTATTATGTACAAATTTAACAGAATAAAACAAAAAAGGGCCCTTTTAGTTTGTATGACAAGTTTGTAAATGGCTTAATCTATTAGGGCAAGAAAAAATTCTTGCAATTGAAAGCAAAACTGTTCTGTGTCTCTGCAAGGATTGAGACATTTTTTCAAAGGAGGTCCAAAAAGACGAGGGAATCAACAATTTAAATGTTTAATGGGACGAATGGGAGGTACCTTACAACAACCTTCTGGAATCATAGATCTTTATTCCATTAAACTATTGTTTGTATAACAAATTTAGCCATGTTCCCAAAATATGAATGATAGTATGACTTGAAGACATAAAATCCATTTGATGTATTGCTGCGGATCCTCTTTCCAGTTGGCCTGAAAGAACTATTAAGAAGATGAAATGTCGAAAATACAGTTTCTTTGTCATTCACCGCCAGAAAGTGTCATTTTCCTCCCATTCCCACGTTAATTTTTCACAATTTCTAGTAACAGCAGCAGTTAAAAACAACAATAAAAAGTAATTTCTATTTCCCAGGTACTTAAGTGATACACTTCCGAATAGCATCAACAAAGTGCAAGGGAGCGTAGCCACAAGTTCTGCATGTCATCAATGCAATGCCTTACAAACTTTAGGACACGTTGTTTTTGCTTGCCCGTGCATGCCGTCACATCAAGAGGAAAGGCTGACATGGCGCCGCAGCTTAATGCTGCAATGTTTGTGTACAGTAATAAAATCTTTGGGGTCAAAATCAAAAAATATTTAGTGACTTATCAGACAGAACTTTTGATATCCCCAGCATTATCAAGAGGGACAGCCTTAGACCAGACCTTGCTATAAAACTCGGCTGAGCTTTGTATGTTACTAGAAGAGGTGCCCCGCGCTGGTTTAATGTTGAAAAGAAATAGCAGGGTATCTGGGCAAAGGTCGCAACGTTCACAACTAAAGCTATTCTTATGTTAACAGAGACACTAATGTAAGTTTAAGAAAATGGCTTTGTCGTAGATTCTTGACTGGGAATTATGATACAATATGACATAAAAGAAAAGCATCACATTCTTGTTTTCTTTGCTCCTTTGCATAAATGTGAACTATCAGTTCCTAATGGCTTCCTGATACACGACATTCTCTGTTAGGCCCTTGTTTGGGGAGTAGATGAAGTGGCCGCTTTCACTTCCAACTCTTGAGTATTCGACATAGAGTTTTTCATAAGAAAAGTATTGTGATGTTTAGTAGCAATATTGCCTAGATAGGCGCGTAGGCGTCTCAGCAAATTTCATCAGACCATGTCTGAAAACCATTAATCAGCAGTTAAAATGTATGATTATGCACTTTTGATGCTGTAAAATGATGTCATTGTTATTTAGATCGTGTAACTTTTTAGTATAAGTAAATGCATTGTACATAGGAAAATTGTATTGCAATTGGGGTTGAAGAAGTAGATTCACTTCGTATTTGGGGGTGTAGTGCAAATCTTTTCTCCTATTTCGTCGTTTCCTATTCGCATCCTGCGCGTACATCACAAGTATGGTGACTAAAGATTTAATCCAACTACTTCCTTGGACTGCCCCTGAGCCTTGTTGATCGACATAGCAAGCTCTATTTGACAGGGAACTGAAGTCTTTTGAACTTGAATGGCATGTCAGCAAGGAGAAGTGGAATTCTGGGGATAACAATTTCTTCGCCTTTGAAACTTCCAGTGATAATGATGTACTCCAAGACACAACGATGTAGAGATTTCACAGCGACTCTCTTAACATTGCAGAACCTCGTTGGATCCAGGTTTCTCATTAAAATCATTGATGCTCCTATTTTGAGCACCAGATGATGAGCTGGCATTCCTGATGGTCATAGCGAGTTCGGAAATTCTAAAGGCTATTGCACAGATATACGTTATGTGACGTTGGGATAAGGGGTGTGTTTGCGTCCAAGTGGGGGGAGGGGTTAAAATGCCTTTTATGGGCTTTTTGAGCTGCCCAAAAAGAGTGTAATCTGGTAAATTGATATCAGGAGTTTACGTCTACATTTTATGCCCTTGGTAAGTTAGCTAACTTGTAAGTAATAGTATGTTAACTTCCTTGTCAAGTTAAGGCAAGTTAAGTACTCACAGCACGTAAACTCCTGATATCAATTTACCAGATGGTACTCTTTCTCACAAGCCCACAAAGGCCTGTCAGTCCCCTGGGATGCAAAACTCTTCCTATCCCAAGGCCATATAGCTTATCTCTTTTCCTTTGTCAAGTTACCCCTGGGGGTAAAATTTCAGTCGCCTAGGGTCACAGGTAGCCGAGAAAAGCCGTAGAAACAGACACACACAGGCACACACACAGGCACACACACACACACACACGCGCGCGCGTCCGTGCTTCATTTTATTTATATCGATGGAGTTCATGGTAGGTTTTCAAACCAAGATTTGAAAAAAATGCTATTCGAAAAATGGTAAAGTACCGACAGCTCTTAACAGAATAAATCCAAAACATATAGCAAAATAGAATTCTTAAATCTCAGCTTTGGTGCTGGAGATGTAGTTGGTAGTCCAGCAAATAACTTCCTGGCATGGTTAGCTGCAGTTGGCTTAGATAAACAGGCATCGAAATACATCTCATATCGAAGATGATAAATGGATGTATTCTATAAACATATTTTGCCGATCAGATAAAGAGTGGGGGATAAGCCAGAACGTATGGACTTGAAGCGGACTCGTGCATCCTTATTGCCGTGCCAAAGCGATGAAAGTGGTGATTGGGTAATTATAACCTACGAAATATGTAACGCAGATGTTATGTAAAAAAGAACAAAGTACATGTGACGTGCACATGCGTAACTGTAAATTGAAAAATTTTAAGGTGAAGCTTTCAAGAAAGTATTAATCTGCTCTATTATTTCCACTTAATGTGTGTACCTGTGTGTCGATGAAGCAAAATCTTCCCAGTTCACCTCATATCCTTGATTGAACGAGCTTGACATGTCTCTGTCGTTAATTAAGAAAGTTGTATGAGAAAACAAGGGTTGATCCATTTTATACTTGAAACAACCAATCTTTTGGTAATTTCTTTCGCACGTTGTATGGTTTTTTTTACCTGTCAGATGAGATAAACAAAAAGTTATTTGCAACTCAGCACTTAACAGGATGAGAATCATTGTCAGGTCACTATTAGTCTTTAATGTCTTTCAAGTACGAGTATAGGTAAGCTTCTGGCGCCCTCTCCCCTAGTACTAAATGTCTTCATTTCTTATTTCGCATAGTCCTCCTAAGGTTTTCGGTCTCCCCCTTCCCTAGATCCAATGGTTACAAATTGCAATCCCTTGACAGCATAATTTTGTGGCGCTGATTAAATTATGTTTTCTTGCCTATATTATTCTATACATTACCAAGTTCCCATGTTGTCTTGCTCGTACCCTAGTAAATACTTTTTATCAGAAAGCACGCCAGCGAACTGTGTTAAATTCATGTCCCACATACACACGTAGAATGACCTTTCTTTGAGACTGTGGAGCCTACGTACGTAAAGACAGTTACCATTTGGACAATCTCTAGTAACATGAAAATTGCTGCAAACCTGAGAAAATACTCATTAGATTCGTAAGCACCTTTTCTACTCCAGCATTTAATAGATCTTGAGTGTTACTTTCCACGATGAAGCTGTTTTGGTAGCGGCATTTAGAAAACACGGTCTTAAGCATGTTGTTGCCACTACGTAACTAAGGTCGTTATGGCCTAACGAACGTTTTTGATTGAGTATATAGTAAGTATATATACCAATATTATTTACAATTGAGTAATAGAAGCAATGAGTAACTTTCCAAGTTTCATCTCATATTTAGACTACTAATTATGAATACTTGATATGACTCTGAGGTCAAAAATTGAAAATGAGGCTTTACAAATGTATTGCAGTTCCTCATATTGGTAGAATAAAGTGGCAAATACTTATGCTGTCAGTTGTCTGATATGCTATTCCTAGAGTGCAAAGTTAAAAAATATTGATTCAAAAACCTACCTTAGTTGATGTCAGTGTTGTGCTCTCTTTCTAAAGTTGTTTTTGTAAGTTAATTTTTTTCTTTCTGTCAATTCATATTTAGCATATTGTCAGTGAATCATGAGACACTTATAAGAGTACTTACATTTTTTTCATTTCTGTTAATTCATATTTAGTCTAATGAATCTGATTACACTTATAAGGTGACCGACATTTGTTCATTGCTGTTAGTTTCTATTTAGCCTATTTCCAGTGAACCTACAGACACTTAAAAGAAGACCAACATTTATTTATTTCTCTCTCAATACCTTCATCTGAGTCGTAGATTGCTACTTTCGTCTTGACCTTCCAGTAAAGTACACAGCAGAAAAATCATGAAATAAGATTTGCAAACTTCGATATCCTTAACTATAATGTTATCTACCTTTCTTATAATACCTTATTGTACCTTACTATTCCTTAATTTTAATAAGGCCCAGATATGGAGACGCAAATGATATGAAATATTCACACTGTAGAAGTGTAGAAAGCCGGCATCGGAGAGCACCACTAGGGATGCACCTGATAGCCTGTACGGACGGACATTGCTGATTATCCTGTATTCGGAAAACGAATAGACATTCCTTTTGTTTGGCTAAGAATATGCTACACGAAAGTATTTCTCAGACTTTTATCTTTAGATACTGAGCTCTGCATTACGCTAATGTATTGTCTTTTCTTGAATGACCTTACGTTTTACACTTCTCAGTCAGACACTGAGTTATACACCAGCAAAGGTGCTCTTGCTCTAAATCACACAGTCGTCTACGACATCTAATGGCACTCTGCTCTGTGACTCCATTGACATCGTGGCAAAGTAACCGGTCCGTAGTTATAGTTACTTACCACTGGCAGCTTGAAGGCATAAGCCTAAAGCAACCAAGACGATAGCTTTCAGCATCTTCAAAGTCCCACAGAAGCCTAAACAAAACAAAGACAAAATCAATATAAAATCTCTTAGAATATAAATTGTCTCATGCAGTTTATCTACAACGGAACACGTATAGGTTACAACTCATCCTAAACACCCTCAGGAGCTCAGAAAATGGGTTCCTTTGTTACTGTAAAACTAAACTAGACTGTGTTCAGAATATATGCTATTACCTCCCACTTGTGAGCGATTATGGTGCCATTATGATTTACTGCTCCATAGACTTCGCAGCATAAAATTTTGACCACTTTGTGTTTCAAAACTTTCTGAAATTCACATCTAGCCTAGAAATTTATCTTTCATCATTTTCCCCTCGACTTTGAAGCAACAAGTGTCTGAAAACATTATGCACTGTTGAAATTCGTCAACCCAAACTATTTTGATAGCTTTTATTTGTGTAATAGTAAGTTTAGTCTATTTGATATAGGTATTAGGTAGCACTTTGATTAAACTCTAAGGCACGTTGCAAATACATCAGAGTTCCATAATTTGCTATTATTGGTGCATTATACGCACTGTGACAGCAACGGCCAATTCAGCAGAAGACAACTTACTTCTCTCTCGTTTTCTTTAGTCATTCACCGTAATACACGGCGCTACAAGTTCTTGTCAAGGTTTGTTTTGTACCTTACATCTACACTCTATCTTGTCGATTTACATCACTGCTAGGAATAGTCTCTTTAAAAATTTTTACAGATATCTAATCACTTGAATAAATTGTTGCAGGTACTAAACTTAAAAGAGCTGATTCTAAAAAGAGGAAAAGGGTTCAAGTAGTCCTAAAATCGTGATTAAAATAAGACAAATTCTCTTCTCTGGTCAAAAAGACACACTACCTACACTTCAAATAAGCGACATAGCGTGGTGTACGCTCAGGATCTAATAGACAACAACGGCAAAAGGAGACACGGTTTGCACTATATACCTTAATAGGAGATGCATCTACGTCTTCAACTCCACTTACAATGCAACCTCTGATACCTACAATGCTTTTATTTATACAAAAAGCCATGTGATCTAAATAAACGTTGAAAGCATTTTAGGGCAACTAAAAGTATATACTAAGTACCTTTTGTATGCTGACAAATGGTGACCTGATATGGCCTGATATGATCTGCTGATATGCTCACGTGCCTATCTAAGCATGATACTAGCAGAACAGCACCCATAGTTCATGAGTACGAATGCAGTTATGAGGAGCACTAGGCAGGCCGTGAGACAAACAGGACTAGTAGAGATGGTTCATCATAATATACCAAGGATAATGCGGAATAATAGCTTGTTTACACTTCAAACGCTACGTTTAAAAGGGGGATCAATACCAACTATTCAAGAACATTGTATTAAGACCCAGATTTTCAATACTAACTATCTAACTAACTAACTACCAATATAATAACGGACGATTTAAAATAATAGGTTGAAACATTGAAAGCATCATCTTTGCTTTTCCGGAACCATACACTATCACTGAGAAAGCTAAGCACATGTAGTAGGACAGAAGGACTTTATATTCATGGCTTTTTTGCTGCTTTTTTGTTGATGTAGATATTATTTTCGGTTATTTCGCAGCCTCTGGAGACGTCAATAAAAACAAATAACATTCTAAATTTCTCGGTTTCATTAGCGTGAGTTCGTGGTGTAATGGCTAGCACATCGAAGTTGCAACGGTACAGAACTGGGCTCAATTTCTCGTAGTTCTATGTTTCACATTTAAGCTTTTCATCCTCTATCACCATCATCACACGTCAAGCTCAATTATTTGAACCTACCCTTAAACAGCCTATTCTTTTTTCTTCGATCATATATCACCAGTTTTAACATGAATCTTACAAACATTTAATTGCATTTTTGTAAACTTTACGATGTGTTTGGTCGTACGAGAATCAGTGAAAGTGTTTTTTTAACAATTATGAGTGGCCTTTTTACGGTATTATAATGATATCAAATTTGACAGAGAAAATGTCTATGGTGTAAGCTTATCACTTTATTTCACAGACAAATACGTCCAGAGTAGTTGGACCTCCTCAAACTCCTTCAACATGGACACTTGAGTATATATACCGCATGGAATTTCAATTGAAATCTTCTTGGTACAGCTGTCCTCACTTTGATGACAGTCTTCTGCAAATGAAATGGTCGTAGCAATAGATTTGATTAACAATCAATCATTCTAAGAACTCGTTCTATTGACACAAGCCAATTCAATGCTTTGCAATGTCTTTTCACCTTAATAATGCATGATGACAGGCACAAACATACACAATACTGTAAATAAGCCTTTCATTGGTCTCTCCTACTTTCTAAGGATGTATTTGTTCCCATTTATATTCAAATAGGCCTACCTCTTCCTGTTTGATATCTCTTTTATAGTTTATGCTCCTCTTTAGATCTATAAACTGCTTTAAGAATTTTCTTCAGCTCTTCCAAATGAGAATGTAATAGATCCACTCATAGCCCAGTGTTATGTGTGCCTACTAGTGTATGCCAGTGAGACATGGGCCTTCGACAGCAAGACATTGAAGTAGCTGGACAATTTTGCGACGTGAATATATAGAAAGCTGTTAAAGATGTCCTACTCGGATCATGTGACTAGAAATAGGATGGTCAGAGACATTCAACTCATCGTTACTTAGCAAAACGTATCTACTTTTTCTATCTTATGGAGTGTAACAAGGAGTTTGGATCGGTCAAATAAAAATAATTTTCCCGTTATCTACGTATTGGATGTCTCTAAAATTTCAATAACAATAACTTTTACATTTGAGTCTATTCCCTATCTTCAATTTATTCTTAAGGTGTCAACAGCTAGGTCTGAAAGTCTTATATTCCGCATTTTACTAAAAAGCTTGTATTATTCTCGAGTGCCAAATAATCGTACCCCCCCCCCCCGCTTATTAACTTTTCAAAATTTATGACCCCCGCTCCTTATTAGGAATCCCCATTTATTAATTAATTAATTAATTTATTAATAATGTCCTTTTCTGATAACAATTCGTTTATACAAAAGTATTTCTCAGGTTAAGTTAAGAATATCAATAATTTGATATTTGTTACCTAAGCTTGTTTTCAATATCAATCAATCAATCATATTCCTGTCGCGTCCAAATGGATGCATAGGGCCTCAACGAACTTTCGCCACCTTACTCGATCCTGTGCTGTCTCTTTCAGTCCGTCCCACGGTTCATCTCCAGCTTCTCTTCTCATTGTTCGGATCCAAGTCTCTCTCGGTCTACCC
>JAAAKM020004330.1:0-11784 GCA_010016025.2 Alatinidae sp. Z8VKAUB7J3 | reverse complement strand
AGGGAAATGATATAGGTTATCGAAGGAGCACCCATCCCTTTTCTTTCCGTTTGGGAAACATACAGTTTTAAAGTTATATGCGTACGTTTATGAAAAAAGTTTCGCTCTTGTAAATCATGAAGTAGAAAGTCAGCCAAACTATTTCACCATTTCTTCATCATGTTTTTGATTGTAGCGTTCACTGTTCTGTGTTTGTAGCTTTCCTACAATACGGAAAACACACGCTTTTTTATTCTTGATTGAGTCCTGTGGTATGTGTTTATATGGATTGGTACCATAGTGTAAATTTGCTCGGAAATTTTATTTTCGTTAACTGTCCTCATTTATACACTTGTAGGTTAATGCTACCCCTGTTTTTTAACGATCTTAAGTATTCCTATATCCGAATTTTATTACATTTCAACAGATTGAAAGACTGGGAGGTAGCAACTTTGTGTGGAAGTTCGACACCTTAAGACTATGGCTTGCAAAAACTGCATCAAGGCTGGATGATCTCCAACGCATTCTAAATGGCGAAGAAAAGCACAGTGAAGAAGAAATGACGTGCCTCAAGATAGTTAGTATCATCTTATGTACTATCCATTACATTATGCCTCATTAGACGACGGCAATTTCAGTGGTAGTATACCATTACCCGTATACTATGAATCACGCATACCGCGACTCTATGGTCATTGTTACCAAGGTAATGAAAAGGCAGCAACCCGAAGACTAAAACTGGCTTATGCCACTCTGCTGTCGGAAGATATATGAATATTACACGAAATAGCGAAAACATTGTGTTTCATAGTATCATTGTGTATATTGATTGCTTCCGTATCATAGGAAAGGCCGGGTCTGCATTTCATTTGGCCGTTCTGGAGTCACTCCACATAAAAGCAAGAAAACCTTTCCTATGCAGACAAAAAGAATTCGTTTTCTCACTAGGCCTATTCAATTGATGTTGTTGTAGTGGATGCTCATTGGTCCAAAAAACACAAGCGATTCAGGTAGTCCAACTTCCTGTTGACTCTTTGAAAATACAGTTGGGTATACTCTTTCACACACATCATTTCGGTCATTCTGACGTTAGTACTCTGGGGAGTGTCAGACGAAAACAGCTTTTCAGCACACAGTGTTTTCGCTATTTCGTGCAATATTCTTGTTTTGTACAACAAACAAACTATTAGAAGACATAAGACTAAATTTTGCCGAAGTGGGTACAGCAATAAGCAACGGAAGAGTACTGGTCAACCTAATGATGATGATGATGTTGTCTTAGTATTTTATACTTACACAGTTGTACATAATCAAGAGAGAGATGTTTTCAGTTTGCTTTACGTAGTTACATGTGACATAAGAAAGGGTGATCCACAATGGTCTACATTTATCTTTTGAATTTGGAAACGGGATATAGACTAATTAATCTGTTGTACTCAGGTGCTGTTGCGCACTAGATCGTTATTGGATCCATTATATCTGCATGGGTCTATTCAAACGAATATGGAATTGGAGGGTTTTTACTGGGCTACATACGACATCGTGAATTGTATATTAATATGGTTTTAATTAATTGTAAACTAAAGGTTTCCTACTATCGTCGTGATACACATCAATGGATAATAGTAGCAGGCATTGAATACGACGAAATATTTCCTCTCATTTCCTTTTGACGAACATGCCATCTTAGTAATGTAGGGCATATAGTACGATTAATTATTTCTTGCTCTGTGATTAATGTTCGTCCTAGAATTGCTCGCCACGTCTCTGTAGAGGCTGGCAGTGAATCATTACGAAACTAGCACGATAAATCTGGTCATCAGTATAAGTGTTGATACTTTGCAGCCAATGAACAAATGAATATATATTTCTTTTATTCCTTAGGAACTCGATGTATTTCATCAATTGTTGTTAAGGCAAGGAATATTTGTGTCGTGGCTAACGGATCATATGTCATCCATTGAGGCACCACAAAGCGACGTGTACGACCTTGTGCTCAAGCACGACTATATAACAAAGAAGATTGGATCTCTCAGGATGCACAACAAAATACTGAAATTGGAACAGTCTGTAAGCATACGAGTGATAGATACCTTCGTTTGGATATCTGAGGCAGAGATATTCTTGCAGGCAAGGAAGGAAGCTCCCTGTGATCGTGAGAATGTCTTGAAAACCAGGGTGTGTATTACGCTCTTTGTTTATCTATTGTTTTAGTCTGCGAGATTGTATCGGGATTAATCGGCTGTTCTAAAATGGGCGTTAGTGATTTGTCCAAGTAACGTAGCACTAACATTAAGTTGCAAATTCATAAAAGCGATCTGTATTACAACTCAAATGCCAGTGCACGAGAACTTGCTATAGTTTTGACAAAAAACAACAACAATTCCCCCGCTGTTAGTAAATACGGTAGCACTTGTTTTCCTCTAATACCTGATGTTGAAAAGGTATAGACACAAATAAGTCCAGCTTCCAATGTTACATGTAAGCTATAATTGTTTCTATAAGCTATAAACGTAACATAATATGACACCAGTATTCTGTAATGTTGAAGAAAGTTAAAGCACCTTTTTTAATTTACAGGCATTCTTTAGGCATTCCCTTGAGTTGGAGATGGCAAAATTCAGCGACACTAAAGGAATGCAAGAAAGCCAAGCAATCGAATGCCCAGAACGATTAATCACTGAGTTAGACGAGCGCTTCGATAATCTTTGCATAGCAGCTACGAAAGAATTAGCAAAAATGAAGTTTACGTTGTACAAAGTCAGAGCAGAAAAATGTTTGCGGTACGGTGAAAACAAGTTGAAAAAATGTGACGAAAAGTTTTACAGCTTTGACCAAGCAAGAGACCGGCATAATAAGTTAAAGGTAGGTTTTCAATTACTGTATAACATTATAACACAACGATCCGTCACTGATAATTGTTTTGAAAAAGAACGTGAAACCTAGCCCAATTTCTAGATTGATTATTTCACGTTCTTTTTCTATAATTTTGTTTGGTTATGACATAGTTTACCTTAAAGGTATTTGTTTTGCATTTAGCGGAATATGTGAATAATTTTTTATATCCATAATTTGGGACGGAAGATTCTCTATCATACTGCTCTGTCGAATATACACCTTCCGTTTGAAACTCCATATCTCTCCCTTTCCAAGTCCTCCCGACCCCCCGGGTAGCAGAATTCTTTGTCAAAGTTAAGATAAGAATGTCGTGGACGATTTTTTGTCGTAGACAATAATTTGACGATAGCGGTAGCTATGAGTTTCCATAATTGTCCTCAATGCCAGACTTTCAATAATAGCACGCTTCTTGTATCTTGTAGAAATGGTTTTTTGAGCGGAAATTAGCCGAGCGATTTCAGGCTAAATACAAAATGTGCGTCGTAACTGGAGGAGAGTACAAGGAAGTGGCGACCGATGGGGAGGAGGCCAAGTTCATTACTTCTCCACTGGAGGATCTACGTCAAAAGTATTCGGAGCAGCAAGCAAAAGTGACCGAAACGGATCGAAGGCTCGAATCTTTGCTGTCAACATGGAGAGGAGTAAAAGACAACACTGCATTGATTGCGACTTGGCTGCGGAACTGTGAAGACAAGCTTGTGTCTCCTCTTGATGATAACGGGAAAGAGGTTAGTGTGCTACGTATCTGAAAAGTATACATACTATAGTTAGCGCTACGGTATGTTAAGAAATTATGTTTTGTTCGAAGTGAGCAAACATGTTTATTGCCCGACTTAAACATGCTGAATACTCAACAATTGTATAAAATAGAATGTAAATATTTACTCTTGGTGAGGCGCATTTTGCGCAATGGTGATCAGCCTAAATATGGTATGGACGATCGTGATATTAAGCTGAAAACAAGTTAGTTTTGAAAGCCAAAGCATTGTCATGTCTGCATCCACATTCACCTACCTTACGCTAGACCCCCATTAGTCTGTGTCTTTACAACGTAACCTAATGCATTATTAAATTATTTTATCAGATGTTTTTAACATTTCCCGTTTGCTAACTACAGGAGTTAAAGAAGGACCTGGAAAGGCAGTCATCGTTACTTGTATCCATGGAAACGTCCCTTGGTGGACTTACTACAGCACTGGCAGACAATGTAACTGCTTCGCTGCAAGGAGATTTCAAATCACTTAAAGATAGGTTCGGCATTGTAGAACATCTTATCGCGTGTTTAATGACAAACTCAATTGAAAAATTCAATGTAGATCAAGTATTTAAGCTTGTCCAAAACGTTGTTGAAACTGTCAGGATGTCACTGGATCGCGCACAGCAGCTGCTGAACAAGGAGTTGAACAGTCTACTCGCAGTTGTAGAAACATCTGCGGACTTCGAGGTAAACTACATGACGTTTTCTGTATTTTATATTTATTAGGAAATCTAATACAGACAACACAAAACTACTTAAAACAGACCGAAGTATATGTGTGCTTTTGTGCGGATTCCCGGTAAAAGATATTCTGTTGCTCTTTAATGTATGTCAAGGAGTTTACTCTATTTAATCATCGGATATAAAAACTTTATAACCCATTTCAGTGCTCTTGATTGTTGAAAACTGTTAACAAGTGCTTTCTAAGAGCTCCTTTTCCGGCCAACAATTGGAATTATACTTTTCAGTGTCGATATCGTGGATTGATATAAGATAGAATAAGGTCAATGTTTTACTAGTGTCTTTTTACTTGGCTTCATGCTGCTAATATGTATAATCTTGCGAGAATGTGGTATCAACGTATCCTTGAGTATCTTTTTCGACCATGTACTATCTCAACCACCTTAAATATTGGGGCACCACGTTTAGGCATTTTGTTTATGGTGCTATGCTCCTGTTTAATATTTCGTACTGCTATTTGGATCATAATCCCTTTTTTATCATCCCAATCTCATTTTTGCTGCAGCCTCAATGTATTTACGCCAATGTACGGCATTCGTTCTGGTATGATACCTTGAATAACTATTGATGCAAAGTGTGCTGTTCAATGTTAATCTCGCCAACTATGCTCATGCTCTCGCCATGACTATCTTCTTCAGATGCTTGCGTAAATGCTACTTGTTTGCCACTTACACCGATGCTCAACTGTCACACTTCAATTTTTGATCCATATGCCTGAAAAGAGGAGCGTGGACATTGTTCGTTCACCTGCGATTATTCATTGTTAATTTTTTTACCACAGTGTGCAGTGAAAACGTTACTTGATGAGCATCATCACCTCAAAATAATGATTCGAAATTTGGAAGCTATACACGCACAGAGCCGGGATATCACCGAAGTAGATGCACCAGAAGATCATTTCGAGAAAAGTGGACAAATCACAAATTACCTTAATCAGTGCCAATCCTTGGTGCAGCAAGTACAGTTGCTCATAAGTGGGCTTCAACTTAAACTCCCTAAAATGAAAAAAGCTGCAAAACTGTCGTCGACTGTTTCACGTTTTCTGAAGGACGAAAAAGCCTGGATCGTATCATCGAACACGTTCCTTTCTTCCTGGGAGTCGGTTGACGAGTTAGACACGTTCAAATCAAAGTTCGAGGAACTGAAGGTACGTGTCTATATTAAATATATTACGTTTCTTGCAACGTGCATGTGAATCCAGATAACAAGGGGGTGTTTCCGTAACTCAGTTGGCAAATAGCGTGGTGGAACCCAGATTTGGTTCCCGGTGGTGACCAATTGTTTTTTCTTTTGACACACTGCAAACTAATATATTAAGAGCCCTTGCCTGATTTTGCTGTTGAATTTCTATGGCAGATTAAGATTTCTGTTTTTCCTTCCCAATATATGCAATGTTGTGTAGTCCCTAAGTGTTTGTTGTTTTCTTTTGCTATTGATTTTATCTATTACTTTTAAATCTGATGGCAAGTGTGATATTCCTCATGTGTTTAAAAGTCTTATAATTGTTTGTCGTATAGTCTTTGTTTAAATAGTTTGTTTGTGGTACAAAACAAGAATATTTCACGAAATAACGAAAACATTGTGTTCTGAAAAGCTTTTCTCGTCTGACACTCCTCAGAGTACTAACGTCAGAATGACCGAAATGGAATGTGTGAATGAGTATACCCAACTGTATTTTGAAGGAGACAATCAGAAATTGGACTGCCTGAATTGCTTGTGTTTTTGGACCAATCAGCGTCCATTACAACAAGGTTAATTGAATAGGCCTAGCGAGAAAACGAATTATTTTTTGTCTGCATAGTAAAGGTTTTCTTGCTTTTATGTGGACTGACTCCAGAACGGCCAAATGAAATGCAGCCCCGGCCTTTCCTATGATACGGAAGCAATTGTCCGTGTACACTTTGGCACAGTCTGGGTTCTCAAGCTTGTAGCTTTTCAGTACACAATATGTTCGCTATTTCGTGCTATAGTCTTTGTTTACTGTAAATCCAAATTTGGAAGGGACGAGAGCTGCACTGTGTGGAATGAAAAGTACTCCGAAATGTACACAAGCTGACATCATTTACGAGGCAACGTTGAGAAGACAAATTTTTGCCATAGTTCCCCGATATATGGGTCTCTCCTTGAATAGCTTCAATCAATAGCACATACTGCAACTCTATTCAGCTACTTGTTTCCTTCTGTGATTCAGTCCTTCCCCTTTAGCCAATAAACTTGCCATCAGTGTATACAATCGCACTCTGTTTGTTCACATTCTAATTATTCAAGTACCCCTTCTAATCCCATTGGCAGTTTACCTATGTCACTTTTCTCGCGAATAAACCAACAATCACTTACCAGAGATATCGCGTATTCTGTTCTTATCAGCACTTGAATTAGTTTTTTTGACATTATACTCTTAGAAGGTTAATGCTGCTTTCTTGAATATATCAAAGACGTTAAATTTTTGTTATATTTGACATAGTAATAGATATAAGTAAACCTGTAGTGGATGTTCGCGTGACTTGAGTTTGGGTTTTCATTTATCCTTTCTCTTCCTAGACCTTGGCTGATGGTTGTCGCGAGCACCTTTCAAACGTGGGTGTAATGGTTTCCTGTTCTAAAGAACTTAAAAATGTTGAGTTAAGCAACTTGAAAATAGAGTCGGTGTTGCAAGACACTGTAGCTTTAAAATCGGATGTTCATGCTGCCGCGGAGGTGATATCTGTTCATTTCGACAACTGTCAACTCCTTGATTCTTTAGCAGGACGATACATCGTTACAACTTGCCATTTGGATCAATTGCTAAGTCAGAAAGACGAGGTATGTTTTTTCATATTTGATAGGGGTATAGTCTAAAGCTGCTAGCGGAGAATGGTTTTTATGCGTACGTATCATATGCACAAACCATACTAAGCCATGCTAGGCTAGAGTTCATTGGCGAAACGTTTGCAAAAATGTACGTTGGTCGCATTTCCCTAAATTGAACCCCTAAGGACTCGTTGGTAGGCCGGTTTGTCGATGCTTGCTACTTTCTTGACTTAGATGTAATGGGAAGGGGCGAAACCCATGCACCGAGCAGTGCTGCCCGGATGGAGACATTATATGGAAGCGCATTATTTCATGGGCATTAAATGGTATTCCATGGCAATTGCCAGTGCCTTCACTTAAAAGTTTATAATAATTTCGTCTCACATAAGGTTTGAAGGTTTCCGTTTTACTGTCATTACGTCACTCAAGAGCCATCTTACGGTACATTTAAGCAAACTTCCTAGTTACGCCCGTCCGGGTTGTGGTCTTGGCAGATTATCCTCGTTACTTATAAGTATAAAAGTATATTTGTATGTACTTGAGGTTCAAATAGTTTGTTAGAATTTTTTCTCGACACATACTTTAATTCATTGGGGGAAACGTGCGTCTAGTTATTTATACATTTCATTTAACGATTGGAAACGTTTTGTTTTCATTAAGTTCGTAGTATTGCCTTCTTTGAGAAACTTTCTTAGCTAATGAATAACCCCTCGTTCCCAGGATGCGGTGGATTGTTTCATCGACATCATCCATGGATTTGCCACAGCAGATGAGATCATCAGTCAGATCGTGTCAGTCAATAATTTTAAGAAGCTTCGTACATCGATTGAAAAGGGACATAAAGTACTGAAGCAGAGAATTGACGACTACAAAGCCAATTGCCATACTCTGTTTCAAAGCAAGATCGAAGCTATGGTGCCAAACATGGAGGATGCATTAGGACACATTAACAGGGAGCTGAAGGCAGTTCAAACCTCACTAGCAGCCAAGGACAGCAGCCCACACAATTTAGTGGAAATATTGAGGGTAGGACGCTGTCTAGAATATCTATGTAGATCATTTCCCCTTTATTTGTATATTTTACAATCTTCTGATCAATTTAATACCGAAGCCCATTTCACACTTGTTTGTTAGTTTCCATATTGTAGCAAAGTAATATCACACATGGTAACCTTTCGAGAATTAGGTGCCGCTGTAACAGCGAGCTGTACGCTGGTAAATGTTGGTTTGACCGCGATAACGGTATGCTCTGAAAGAGTGACGTAGTTCAAGCTATTTTCAGTCGTCATGACACTAGCCAAGCCATTGTCATCGTCTCCGTGACATTCAATTGGATATTTATGATTAGTAAGCTGCCTATTTACTAAGTACTGGCCACACATATTTACGTATTGCTAAGTTCATTATTACCACCGTTATCCCCATCTTGTATTTGGAGCAAAGATCATTCACAGTCAACTTCACCGCGTCTTTCATTAACATTATTTTATTAGTTTAAAAAGAACACTAGAGAAATAGAAATATGTCACCACCAGGGATCGAACCCGTGACCCATGCTTTCGGGGCTTGCGCGCTACCAACTGAGCTAGGTGACCTACGATGTTAACATGCTCCATTATTTCTGGTCGCTACATTAGCCCCCAATTATTCAACGATTGACATCGATTAATTATTTTATTATACTAAAATACCATCATTGTTTTAAGCCCAGCTGAAGGTTTTTCAGCCCGGTTTGTTAATAAGACTAAGTGCTTGTTGGGCTCAATTTTGGTTTCATATTGATGGCTGTCGTTTAAATGAGAGTTTGTTTGTGAGTTAATCAGCTCATAAGCCTCAGGTCCACATTAGGCAATGCAAATGTTGAAACTGAAGTTGCCTGTCCTTTGTTTGGAGTCTTTGTTGTGGCCTTTGTTGGCTATTGCCACGTCATGGAGGGGCGTTTACTTTTGTAAATACGACAAGGGTTCAAAATACGTAATTCCTTAGTACGTATAGCGCTACAGTAATAACTTTCTTATTCCTTAGTACGTACAGCGCTACAGTAATAACTTTCTTATTTCGTTTTGTGCAGCGTCTGACAACATCACCACAGTACAGTGCATTTACACCGAAGCTAACAATGCTGGAAGCGCAAAATAATTCTTTAAAATCATTGACTAATCAGAAAGTGAACTATGGGGTACGTATATCGGCACTGAAGTCAACATGGGAAGCCAGGAAAGCGCAGTGCGAGGATCTTCAAAGACAAATAGATCCGGCATTGAATATCCAAAATGAATACTACGAAGGACTGGAGTCTTCGGTTGAGTGGCTCGACACCCTAGAAGATGTCATTGAATCGCTCAAGAGTTGTGATAGTTATGATCTATTTAAGGAAGCGGTTGTTTGCTTTGAGGTAAGACTCATAACGAATTTGAGTGTTTGATCCCCCCATTTTTATTTATTAGCATTCCTGCTTTCTTTGTAAAAATTCATTAGCTACAATTGCTTGATGTGGCAACGCCTGTTTCAAAGCTTTTATCTAAATGTCCATGAGTTCTGGCTATCAATGCAGAGGCGGGGACGTGATAACTGAGTTAACGTTTATATTGACGGGAAATATTTGTTTGCACGAGGAGATTTCGAAGTAGTCGACTGTAGTCAGTACTCAGTTGAACTCGTCGTTCCAAATTTTACATTCCTGTATAACGTTTAGTGCTTTCCAAGCGCCCGCAACTATTGGATACGGATTCATGTTGGTGCTACTGCTTCTTTAGTTGATCACGAAAACGTAAAGAGTAAAGGAAGTTTACGCTTTTTTAACATAAAAGTCCCGGTAATTACCAATTTTATTAGCAGTCTGTATTAATATCACCCCCTCTTGTTATTCATAGGAACTGACGGCAGAGTTAGAGGTATGCAAAGAAAATCTGGAGAAGTTGGAGGAAACGATGAAATTTCTTGCCGCTGGGTGGACCATTCCAGACCTGCAAGAGGACTACGACACACTGAAGCAAAGATTTAATTCCGCATTTATTCAAGTGAACGAAATCACCCTTGCGCTACCCACAATGCATGAGTGTTACAGTTTTCAGAATGGAATGCTGGAAGTGTTGGCATGGACGCAGGAGCTGTTAGTTATATTAGGCTTAGATTACTTCTTCGACGATGAAACAGAAGCTCAAGTGGAATATGAAAAGCATACGGTAAGATGTTCGTTACGATTGATATGCTGCTTTGAGTAAACCGCTTGCCATCATTTCGCCTCTTTAGTCTCGCCGCACTATGCAGCTATGCGAAGCTGTATGGTACACCAGACGAATAGATGTAAGCATGCTTTCCTAAATGCGGTCGGTTTTACCCAGCCTGACTTTCAGTTCTGAAACGCTAGGAATGTTAATTGCGTAGTTGCTATACTCTAACTGTAATCTTTGACATGTATATCGTCGTTATACCTGGTTGCTTCAACATCTAGTTTTATTTTGCACAGAACAGTAGGGTACGCTCCTGTAGACTGACAAGTCAATAGACAGAGCATTAAACGCTTTTCTATGTAAAAGAGTGCGCTCCTGCTGCACACACTCACTCAGCTCCCGTATATCAACGTATCCAGTTCTCCAAAGGCTGGACAGCCCTCTTAAACTAACTAATACCGCTTCAGATTTGGGTCACATGCGTTGCGATTGAAGATATGGCTGGCTATATTTAATATTAGATGCATAACAACTCCCCTTCCAATAGTCGTTGTGTACAGTCTCGTGCCAGCGTACTAAGAGCATCAATATCAGAATACGAACTTCATAAACAGGAGGAGCATTGCGAACTGTATTGAGATTATGCTATGAATGAACAAAGAAAAGTGGGATGGTTTTCTTGCTTTCTGTTTTCAAATACCACCCGGAGCGTTTGATCATTTTGATGCATACCAGAGAAAGTTTTGCTAGTTATTTTATTTAAGACGTTGAGGGCAGTTATTTGACTCTATGCCTCAGCACGTAAATGGGTTTGTTTTGATTTACCATAAAAGCATAATGAGATATTCTCAGTTACCAAATCCTCATTTACAGGAAATTGTACACAAAATAGAGAATCATGAGTTAAAAGTAGAGAGGACTTTGAAAGAGGCTCAAGAACTTATTGATAAACATGCCCACGCGCCGGAAGTCTTTAAAGAGAACATGACTAGCCTTCAAGATAACTGGATCAAGGTACAAGAAAAATCAGCCGAGAAGAAAAGAGATCTTGAGGACTATCTAGAACTCTGGAAACTGTATGAAAAGGAATTGGAATCAGTCATCGGGAAACTGACTGAAGGAGAGATAACGGTTACGAAGAAAAAGGGACAAACTGTAGTAGGGAAAGACGCCGTTCAAGGGGAGATAGCAAACTTTAAAGTAAGATTTCATTTTAGAGTAATTTTGGCCGGTTCGAACGATTCTTATTCGTACTGTTGATGTAACTTCTGTAGGGTCTACATGTACTATAGGGAGATCGCCAAGAAGGAATTTACAATTGTGACAACGTTTCGTCTTTTCTTAAAGACTTCGTCAGGTCCTTGTACATTGGAGGTATTAACATGAATGTAAAAGGAACTAACGAAGTCTTTAAGAATAGACGAAACGTTGTCACAATTGTAGTTT
>JAAAKM020004326.1:0-11785 GCA_010016025.2 Alatinidae sp. Z8VKAUB7J3 | reverse complement strand
GGCTCCTTCAAAATACAGTTTGGTATACTCTTTCACACATTCCATTTCGGTCATTCTGACGTTAGTACTCTGAGGAGCGTCAGACGAAAAAAGCTTTTCAGTACACAATGTTTTCGCTGTTTCGCGCAATATTCTTGTTTTGCACCACAAACAAACTATCTGATAAGCTATACGTTATTTGTTATCTTAAAAATAACTTCTCTATACTCACTTGATCTGTCTCCACAATGGCAGAATCATCTCCTTCACTACTTTCACTGCTTACAATGAAATCGGTCGCATCTGCATCCTCCGAAAGTGATGGCACCGAAAACTTCTTTTCCATATACTTGTCAAGGATAAATTGTCGTCTGACCTCCCTGAAAATAAAAACATTATAACGTTTAATCAAATGGAGAGTGTGTGCTGGCGCCTGAATTTGTACAACGTTTATGCTGAGAATCGTTGTACGTTAGCATGACATACTGTGCTGGATCTTTCACTTCAATGTGTCTGTATGTGTCTAATCAAGCAGTGTATACCAAAGATCAATTTTAAGTCTAAAAATGTACAGGTATACTTTAAAAGATCGAAGAATCTTGTATCATACATTTTCTGAACTACTTCCCATCTCTTGTGTCACTTCTCCATGAAGTTTCTTTAATGGGGAGTACAAACACCTCAGAATTAACTTCGTATCTGAGTTCATGTGTTCCGCTTTTAGCTTTACTGTATTACAATTTACCAGTTCGTAGCATACATTACATTCCCGGGAATGGCTAACCCGGTACGAGAATATTTTGATCACAATTCTATAGGACAAAATGTTTTGGGCTAGAGATCTGCATAACTAACTAAAGAGAAGAGAAGGATACATATTGTACACGGAATGGTCAATCAGAATAGCACCAAATATTTAGTTTATAATAGTTTATATAGCCATTCCAAGTGGAATCGAAATACAATTTCTTTCCTTTGGAGAAGACTGTCCATATCTTTGCAATAAATACCCTAATTAGTGGTAGACTAAAACCAACGGCGCTCAGTCCATCAGTTTCACATCTTAACAATTTGGTCTCCACCTACGCATGCCATAAAGGCTTAAGACTTTTAACGTTGGTACCGTCCCACCATCTAAGATATATCAACTTCAAACTTCAAAACTTCAACTTATCACCATACCAGGCACGTTTAATTATCTAATGAAATAAAAATAATAATTGTGCAGCTAAATCTCACTTGGGTATCATGTCATAACGACCGTTTATAATGTTTGTAATTGGAAACCAGTTTATTTCTGGACAACGACATTTCAGTGCAACCGGCGTCAGCAGACCCAGTAGTGAAATCTTTGCTTGTCAACCAAAATGCTAGCTAAGCTTAAGTACTGATCTACTCCTATAACAAAAATGTAACATTATTAAAATTTCTCTCAGCACTGGATACCGAAGACCACTTGTTGATCGGAACTTGTTGAAAGTTGTTCGAAGTTGGACAGTCAAATGAGCAGTTGCTTATGATTGACGGTTGGTACCGGTAACTATTATTAAACTCTTTACATCGATTTGTTTCTTTTTTATATCTAGATAAGAGGACATAGTTAAGGAAGAACAATAGATCGGAAAGGCAAAAATGTGAAACCAATTTTAACTAGGGCCGAGAGAGGAGAGATTGAAAGGAGAGAGGAGGTAAGAAAGTGAGAAACTATGACCTTACATATAACGTACAAATTACCAGTATTATATATTAATTGTCACATAAAGGCTTACTTGGAAGATTCTCTAGTGGGCTTTGGGTTAAGTGCAATATTCCCTTCTAGTATACTATTCATTTTTGTATTTCCTCTTTCCTCCATGTGCTAGAAAGTGAAGAAGCATTAAAATTACATAAAAATACATATAGTGAAAAAGGAATTACGCAGACACCAGTGGAAATAGATATCGGAGAGAAGTAACAAGCGCAGTGAAGAGAAGCTCAAACTTCCCTTTACTTAACTTTTTGTACACGCTTTAGGATGTATGAACAGCAGAGCAGACGTTATACATTGAGATAAATAGTGAGAGAAACATCAATGAGGTACATGATACGAATTCTCACCTTGGTTCTGAGTATGCGAACGAACATAAACAGGGAGGTTGGGTGTAAATGCCCTAAAAAACAAGCGGCTACTGGTTTCTGTATTGTAAAGTTTACTTGCACCTCCCAAGATACCCATGGTAGGTAATGTGATATTTAAATAACGGGAAGTTCCGGGCAAAAAAGTGGAGTATGAGTAAAGATATAATAATGTTGCTTTAGATAGAAACCAAATGATGATAATAATAGCTTAACTAAAGAGCATACCGTCACTAGCTCTTCGGTCCATCTATCCAGCGTCAAGGATTTCACTTTTGAGACATGTACGCCAAGACTACGGTGAACTCCACTGCACTCTATACAGACGACAACGCCAATGTTTGTACTTGCCCACGTTGGTCCTGAAATTGTCAAAGCAACGAGTATAACTACACAAGCAACACAAATTTATACAGCCATATTTTTGGTCAAGGTGTGCAGCTCTTGGAGCAAATTGGGTTTACACATGACGTATTAGCAATATTTTCGCAACAACTAATGGTAGAGACCTATAGAGGCTCTTGCGGCTCAATTGTACAGTTACAGAATGAGCACTTCTAGGAAGTGTAATAGATTAGCCCCCTTACTCAATAGACACACCTAAAGGTAACCTCCTTTTGACTCAAGCCGCAGGTCTACCGTACATATGTTTTCACCATATTTGGAACCCTATTACCGGGCCATGGGTATTTCCTGAAACACTTAGTCACAACGATGTAATTATGACAGATTGTGCATATTCCGGAATCATTATTTGTGAGATAAAGTTAAATATACGCGCTCTATTATACTACCCTCCAGCAATTGCAGATCGCCTGGTTCTCTTCAAGTTGTGGTTAAAAAAAGCAATGGCGAACAAGAATGATTGCCTTGAATCATATATTGGATTATATCCTAACGGTGCACTTTACTGCATTCTAAGAACAACAGTGCAAACGAGAAGGAAAAAATTGGCAGAGAAAGTGGTTGGGTGATTCTGAAGAGCTCTGAAATATTTACCTTCAAAAACATTTATAGCGCAAAGAGATCAAAGTTTACTTTCATAAATCCGGTAAACGACAAGGACTTAGTCCGTGCATAGCATGTGACTCTTGCTAAAACTTTCAATTTTTTGAGTTTTCTAATCCTAGAAACATAGGGGGTCAAAAGATTCTCTGGCGGATAAAAAAAAAAGGGACAGCGTCTTCCATAAAAACATGGTAAACATGGATCAGTTAAAACGTCAGAAAGTCGAATCGATGATTAATTAATTTAACTCTCAATCGAATTTAATAACCTGACTCTTCTTAAGTTCAGAAACACTTAACCTGGTGACTTTCCGCCATTTCACCATCATCGAATAACAACACGGTAATAAATCAATTGTTCAGTTCAAGAGGCGAAAATACATGTTTTTTACCTGAAATACTTAAAATTTTAAATTTCCACAAAGGCTCCGAAAGATTTACTTCCTATCAGATGGACTGGAAAGGTTTCTTTCCAGAAGAAAAAAATTCGAAATTTTTAGCATTGGTAGACCAATGGCTTGAAAACAAGCAGTTCGATTAAATTTAGGTAATTTCCGCGAGGGCATACTATCATAAATCAACATATATAAATACTTGTTTTTCACCAAGGTTTTCAGTGGTACAATACGACGCAAGCTTGTCAAGGCTCTGCCCTCCTATGAAAGTGGATGAGATGATGTGATCGATTTGAAAAATATTGTGGCATCGAACTTCGCTTCATAAACATATATAAAGCGCAGGCGAGTAAGTGCATACAATTGCTGTTCACAACGTTACTCACTTGGCGCAGAACAATCGGCACAATATGAGTTGCCATCTACTTCTTTTATTCTTGCCGCTGCATCAGGTACTGTTTTCGCTCTTTTTCGTTGACCAGATACACTACCTCCAGTGCTGCTTTCACTTTGGGCTCGTACAAACGTCTAAGAGTTAAAAAGGACATATTGTTGATATTTGTAACCTCATTACGCTAAAATATTCTGCCTCCAGGGGCGAAAATTAGAGGCAGACAAAATTTCGGGGTACATTGTATTTCTTTGCTTGTTCCGTAAGTTTTTGAATTTTCCTTTGGTGGAAAATATTGCACAACGGCATATCCCTGCAAATCTGCCCATACTGTAGCCCGCGCAATTAAATATAAAACGCCGCAGTGAAGGCAAGGCACCGCCGAAATTACCGTGGCACTTTTTTCCGCGGCAGAGAAAAAATTCTGACTTATATGACGCTGTAAAGAATCGCACCCCTTGAAAAAACTACCAGCCTCCTATATAATTTTACTATCTGTGGTATTGAAGTAGACTACCTTCTTCAGAATGCTAATGTATCTATGTCTTTGCCTACCTGATTGCCTTTAATTTTGCACCCCCCTCCTATGGTGAATCCCCTGATCCCCTCAAGAGAATCCACACATAAATCCAAACAAATCGTTAATTTCGAACAAATCTTAAACTAAACTTTCATTCATCATGTCGTCCGTAATCTACATTAAAAATTGCTTCATTTCTTCCCTTTTTCACAATGATTACCGCATGACTCAAGTCTACCGTTAATGTTGCTACGCTTCCATTGTTCCTTTGTCCTAATCAAGTCGAGGCAAATATTACATAGTCAATCCTACAGACTAAACGGTTAATTACAACATGGCGCGTAGCTGCGATTTTGGAAACAATCAATATATCTGACTTTAACAACAACTTAGGGCCTATTACGTGCCACTTATGGTAAGTAAAATAGTTACTCTGTTTTATCAGTAGTTCTACTTATGTTATAGGCGTAATTAGTAATAAAGATGGGGAGAGGTTGCTAGCACGTCACCCAATGATTGAGGGGCTCAGCTCCTCTCGAAGTTCACTATACCCCTCCTGAATTTTAAAAATTGATTTTTACTCCCTTTAATTTTCGCCCCCCTTGGGACGAAAATTAAAGGGAGACGAAATTTGAAAGGAATAACGTATGATGAAGCAAGATTCTAGGGCTGATTAAGGGCCTATGCTCAGCCTAACAACTTGTATAAAATACGTTATAGACGAAAATATATGCGTTGAAATTGTTGGTTTACAATGAAGATACTCGCTGTTCTTAATAAGATCTTTAAAGTTCGTCGCCTGATTAATTCTTATGCTCCATGAAACTGTCAGCAATTTGAGACTAGCTTAGCCTCAGTAGCCCTTAAAAATTCAATCACGATTACATGCACTAAATACTGTATATTTCGTACCACTTAAGGAATCGACACTTCTCGTCTAGTCTTTTCTCCTTCTTTGCAGTTGATGACTTTCGTTTGAGGAGTTACTCAGTCAGTTACATACGTTTTTGACCTCCATCATGGTAATAAAAACACGTGTAAGCATAAAATAGCTGTTACCTCGATACTTCTCCACAACATGCAGAGCATATCATTAGGCCGAGTAACGTGGTGGAAGTAATGTCTTCCTCGTTACTCAGTAAATCTCAAACAACGGCACAATATCGCATTTTAGTAGCAATAACTTATAGTTTTACAAAAATTGATGTCTGCGACTAAACATTTTGGGGCTTTCTCTGCTAAGTGGTTAATCTGTAACCGCTCATTAATAGCATCAACTACAGTGAACGCATTTCTATCATACCAGTCGTGGGTACAAGGCAAAGGTAACATATTACTTTGCGTCAGAAAAAACACTCACCTGCACAGGGCAGAAGTTGCATTTTCTAGCCGAAATGGCTTTGCAACTTTAGTTTTAGGTTAAACGCAAACAAGGAAACTGCTATTGTGACACCGTTTCGTCCTATTTTAAGGCATCGTCAGGTCTCTTGTACATTGCGATGTAGGTTAAAACGAATCTGGCAAAAAGCCTACAAAAAATACCTGGTACTTAACGCGAGAAGCATTGTGGCAAGTAAACATGGCTGTATACTGCTTGTCTGCCGTGGGCATTTCAAAGAGACCAGAGCGATACGGGAAAAAGTAACTGGGGTTACAAAAAATACAAACCAGGCGGGTATTTGGTAAGCGAAAAAGATGGACATGAAAATAAAACATCAAAACCCAGACAGTCGTATACTCTACTTGGCGTGGATATGGTGAATTCCTACTTAAACAAGCCGAAGATCAAATCTGAAAGGATGCATTATATTCTTCATGCAAAACGCTGATTTTGTATCTGATGTTATCGCATTCTCGCTTTTCATGAAACAGTATTACACACTGCACCTGATAGAGAAACAAACTACATTAAGACTGATGTATAAATAAAATGCAATGGCCTAAATGTGGATATGAAATTACCCGAATTCTCTCCTGATTCTTGATCAATGCAACTGCAATTGCCTCCTAGAGTGAATAGGAAGTAAAACAATTTACCACATGAAGCTACCGAAATACACATTTGAGTAAATACTCTAAGATTCACTATAAATAGCTTAGTTGTGTTAAATAGTAGTAAAACGTTTCTTTACGCGAAGTGATTGATTTTGTTAACGAATGTTAAGTCGACCATACGTTGCTTTGGCTTGGGTATGACAAAATGCTTTAGCAAAACGAGATCATGAGGTATATCTTGCTTTAAAATTTTTCAATGGTACCCTCATAATTGCAAAATAACTATAATAAGTCTAGGTTTTGTCTACGTCAGCCATGTATCACTATAATTCCTTTGTGAAAAACGAGCAATGGCTGAACCAAATGCTAGTTGAAAATAAACCTAACCTCGTCGGCACTGGGACCACCACCCGATATAATAAAGCAGGAGTAAGTTGCCAAGTCACGATAAAGAGTCGCTCAGTGTCTTTTAGCCTCTTTTACATACACTCCTTTAAGTTAACCTTACCTCTACACAAAAAATGAAACTAAACTCACAAGCTCTACCTGACATCCAGTAACTTGCACATGAAATTAAACACCGCACGGAAACTATGCTTGTGACATCAACAAACTAGCGCGATTTTAAAAACATGTTTTAACAGGGCATAAACGGGGAAGATAACACACTCTTGAAATGGACTGACTTTCCTCAAAAGGATATGATGAAGATGTTAAGCAGCTAATAACGACGACTATAATGGTCGCATCTAATAGCACACAATGTATACCTGTATTGCTTCCATCCACTCTTTCATTTCATTTGGTGTCAGGGCTTGGAATGTATGTTCACCCTTCGTCGTAATAAGCTGATTTAAATAGAAAGAAAGGAATTTTGCATTAAAAGATACACTATGAATTACAAGGCCACTTATTATGATACACGTTGATGATCAAATAGATGCAATGTGGTAGCCATTAGTTTAGTTTATTAATGCAGAACAGCAGTCTCGCACTGTATGGCATAGTACCATGTCCTGTTAATAAATGAAATTTAATGGATTAAAACTATCTACTGTTTGAAAAAAGGTGATGACGTCCGATACAATTTGTTATTTTAAAGGCACGGCAACATCGATTTACAATTATGATAATGATAAATGTAACTTTACAGTAATGATACATGTAATGACGATGATGATGATGATGCTGATGATGATGATGATGATGCTGCTGCTGATGATGCTGCTCCTACTGATGATCCTGCTACTGCTGACGATGATGAGATTGGTGACGATGGTGATGATGATGATGATGATGATGATTATGATGATGATGATGATGATGATAAAGGTGATGATGGCAATTAGGCTAAAACGAAGCAGGAGATTCTGACAATGACTATGCCAATTACGAGAATGGCTACGCTGATCACAGTGATAATGGTGATGCAGATGACAATGCTGCTGCTCAAAATGAGGACGAGGAGGTAGGCAATGCTGATAATAAGAATAAGAGAAAGAACGACGATTAAAGTTTTAGTGAAGATCATACCAATGATAACAAAAGCTCAATATTCCCTCACCTGAAAACAGAAATTTCTCTCTGTTTCCTCAATATCACATTCCTTGACTGATGACAGCAGTAGCGTACAGAACAAATTTGGTATTGACTGGTCTTGCCCTTGAGCCAACAATTCGCCATTTTCTTTGTCAATAATGAAATACTATAAGAAGAAGTTGCATCAGCATTTCTTAAAATAAAGCAATAACATTACCAAACTAATTATACTTGTTAAAGATTTCTTCGAAGTAATTTATTTCGGCACGATTTTATAAAGATTGTTGACACCATATGACACTGTTCCATACGACTTATGATATATAATCTTCCATCTTAATTGGTCATAATCAGGGGCGGTTTTAGGGTATGGCGGACAGGCCGGTAGCCCAGGGCCCCGCGCTAAAGAGGGGCACTGCGCTCAATAAGGGTTCCCTGCTTTCAACTTTTTTTACTTCAAGTTTTTTACCTCGGTTTCTCTTTTTTCAGAAAGCTTCTTCAGTAATTCGAGAAAGGATGAGGAATCACAACTAACATATATATACATCTCCTTAATAGGGTCCCAAATCTGAAAGGGCGCAGGGCCCCACATGTCGGAAAACCGCCCCTGGGCATAATACATCATAAACTTCAACCCCTTCCATCTCAGTATCTAAATCTGAATGTCCATGCAATAATATGAAAGGCCCACACACGGGGAAAGGTAAGGAGTTCACAAAATCTGCTTTTGTCTTACGCCATTAGAAGCAGCCATTGCCCACTAACAAATGGGCAAAAAATAAAACAAACCCAATTCTCATCCATACAATATATTTGCTTTTTGAATAAGAAAACACGTCTACAACTAATAAGTATTGGCAAACAAACGTTTTGCAACAACATGCAGCTAACAGTAAGAAACTGTGTCAAGTAACTGTACTTTACTTTGCCTTTAATAGCACAAAGTGTGCGATGTGGGAGAATGCACAATAGCGATCACCGGAAAGGTGTAAATACTGATGCTTACTGCATGCATGCACCTTGCGCAATATGTTCGTTAGGCTACAATAGCAGTAAAAGCTTGAAAATACTTGCATTAACTGTACAGGGAAGTATGATTTCCTGGGGGTGGGGGCAAGGGTATCGGAAGCCCAGAATCAATTGGAAATCGAGAAAACGACCGAAGAGGTACATAAATCGGCATGAAAACTGCTGTTCTAAAAGGGCGTCTTGACAATTAAGGCTGCGGTATAAAAATTAAGGCTCAAAAGAACGTAAATATAAATGTTTAAACAAAATAATTTTACAACTACCTACGTAACGTTATCAAAAGGAAAGCATTTGTACTTTCGGGGTATGTAATAAAATTGGCGGGAACACTATAAATAACGTTTCCCCCCTAAAATTCGCATTGAAGCATCATCTGTATATCTATCGAGATCTTACCAGTAATGGATATCTGTTCTTGGGGAATGCTTTTTGTCTGATTCTCAGATACCCTTTTTTGGAGATACTACTGTCACTTGACGATGAGCTCTCTGCCCACCTGTTAACAAGAAATTGCCATGAAGCGCATTATAAATAGTTGCTCAAGTCGGACACTACACAGTAAATCAATCAATTTTAACGCATCAGACTTAACAACATCAACAGAGGTATCGATAAAGAGTATTAAGAAAGAAAGGTAGCGTAAAAATGTCTGGCTGTCGCAGAAAAATACAACTTAAGTACGTAGATCGCAGGCCGAATAACACCGAATGACATTGAGTGTGCCATACTTGGTGTATCAAACATATGTAACCACAGTTGGGAACAATAGCAGGTTGATTACACTTCCGTATCTTCTGTGCATAGCTTTCAACGGTATGATTACAGAATAAAAAGTAGATAAAACTGAAACGGTCGCTTACAAAACCTGCCTTGCAAGCGTTCGAATTTGTAAGGGGTCGTTACTGCCAAGTCTCCCCATGGTAGAGCATTATTTTATAACTATCGTATACAGTGCGTCAAGCTACTGTCGCGAAAAGCCTAGTATTTATTCAAGTCTTGACCTCTCCTCCCAAATCGATTAACAAATATCCATTACCGAATTATGCAATCAATCATGGTGAACCACACAAGAAACGAAGACGAACATCGACTTCGTATTTCTCATCTACTTACAGTGAATTACTAAACGCTTAGACGGGCTTCAAGGAGATTACATGTGATTTGGCTCAGATTATTGGCCAAGGAACATCATAGTTAAAGCTATGGCATGGAGACAACATGGAATTACCACCTAGCGTCAAAATAATACATTGCGACTGAAGCGGGATGAATTCGGAATTATTGAAGTCAGAATTACTAAGCGCTTAAGTTCCATTCAGCAGTATTTGTCACTGAGATGCAGAGACCACACTTTTTGATCCGCATAAAAATCTCCTGAATGAAGTGTTGCTCGCAGTCTACAATCAAATGTGTGAGTCAGTTTAACGTGGGAAATTTACCTCAGCGTAAGTTCGACAAGTTAAAATGCCCCATATTCATTAGGCTAGCTTAGACTGAAAGATTTATGTGCAAAATTTCAACGTTATGCTCCGAATTTATAAAAGCCGAATGTCTAAACCACTATGGTTCGGCACTTAGTACAAAGGTCGACCTAATTTTTAAAACTAAGTTCGTTGAAAATAAGCAACAGATACGAGTCAAGTATCCAAACACAATAATCAAACACAATAACTAAACACAATAAACATATATTTAGCCCTATAATGGACACGGTTTTGTAAAAGCAGTTGTCAAGTTTGCAGGAAAATGGCAACAATCGGCAAAATGGTGGAACATTTGTTATAAGAGAGCGACAAATAATTCAGTTTTCTGTTTGATCAGGAAACTTTTCATGAATTCATGAAATTGAAGTATGTTTCCGTTACCAAAACACTCCACTTAAAAAACGTCGGACAAAATTAAATTCGGCAGATGACAAGGACGAGATTTTTAAAACTAGAATATTTTATATTTTGGATCGACCAAGACATCCATTAAGCTTCGCGTATAAAAAACACAGCGTCAGCAAGAGACCTCAGGACGTGCGAGCAAGCTGACGTACTTAGACGTACTTATGGACACTAACCTTAAGACCTCCGACTTCTCTTCTGGAGTTAAGTCATCGATGCTCTTTTTCATACTACTATGCTCCTTCCATGATTTTAGTGTTCCTGTATCCGGTTGATTTTCTTTAAGAGGGTGCCCGGAGTCGGTATCGATATGTTCCACCACCCCAGTCCCTAAAAAAGCCAAAAATGGAACAGAAATAATGTCGAGATTACGGTTTACCACGAAAATCTGTAGTATGTCCGTACAGTAGTCTCTTGTAATAGGTAATATTATTTTAAATCTAATCCGACTTGTTAAGCAACTATATGAGCTTAATATGTAGTACTGTATGTAGTGATGACAAAATTCGATGAAACTAACAGCCGAGACAAGAATGAGTGTCAAGTCTTAGGTAATTCATCTTAACAAGCTTAATTTCACACTACCCTTACGCTAAACCGTCAATCATAGAAATGCCATTGAAATGGATTCTTCGTACTGCCAAACATAAAGTATGCATAGAATAAGACTACCTTTTTATAGCAGGTTGAAGTTATTTCTTATAACTCTTAACAAGCAACTATGGTCACCATAAGAACAAGAAAACAAATGCCGTTTAAGAGTTAAAAACAAAAGAATTGATAACTAAATCACAAACAAGCTTCTCGTTCAAATAGCAGTTCGTGAAATTACAAATCTATGACTTGAAACGTACGAAATGGTCTGACCATTATTATACTAACGGGCGTTTTCGTCTGACACTGCTCAGGGCTAAAATCGTCAGGAT
>JAAAKM020004323.1:0-11787 GCA_010016025.2 Alatinidae sp. Z8VKAUB7J3 | reverse complement strand
CTACGTATAGGAAGTTGCAGTTGATTCTAAACATTGACTCTTGACATTTTTTGTGATTGTCCAACCCCCGGCTATTCCTACCCCCCGTTTATTACGTTTTTGGGATTTTTCCAACCCCCCGTTTATATCAACCCCCCTTCTATTAGGCACTCAAGAGTAATTATCGAAAGACACTATAATCGTCACCATATCAAACCGATAATGTAAAGCATGTTCGCTGGCTCATGTTTTGTTACATAGAGTATCATGGAGAAGGGGAATTTTGAACTATCAGTTTTAAAAAGACCAAAAGAAACAGAGAATATGCCACTACCAGAGCTCCTATCCGTGACCTGTGCTTTCGCGGCCTGTACTCTCCCAACTGAGGTAGCTTATCCCTGCTGTTGACATCTACGTGGTTTCTTTTATAAGAAACCAGTCTATAAGAAACCTTAGGCTCAGATTTGTGAAAATTTAAGAAATTCTTAAGAAGCTTAGGCAGGCTGAACTAATCCAAAAGTTAAGAAACATTCGTGAAAAGTATGGGTGGAAATAATATTTTCCTGCACCAGCCCATATATATTACCTTTAAAACACAAAACAATGTGTACACTTTAAAACTTTATACACTTGTTAAAATAAACACTTGTGAGTGCATATAACAGTCTTAAGGAAGTACTTCTTACGAACCTTTGAAGGAAGGCAGAAACTGGATAAATTAAGTAATATTTGAGCCTGAAATTGGGAAATTTTCAAGAAACTCGAGGCTCAAGCCGTTGCTTAGGTTTCTTATAAAAAAACAACGTGTACTCTATTTCTCAAGTCGCCACATTAGCTCCCAATCATCAGCCGGTGGACATGGACATCATGCTCAATGCAGTTAGGGACCAGCCGCCCTTCCCAAAGTGACTTGGCCAAGGAAGACTGGCATCCGTCCCATCATGGTGTCCAAAGCCATTAAAAGTTACTCCTTATTATGGAAAAGAGAGAATGTTGATGTCAGTGTTGAAAAGACACTTTGATGCTTTTCACAGCACGACGGACTGGTTTGGCATTTTGTTTTCAGGATATTTACTTGTGTTCAGTTTAGTAAGTGCTTGCGATTCGATTATGCGATTATTGTTAGTCGATTATAGTTAGTCGATTATTGTTAGTCGATTATAGTTATTCGATTATTGTTAATTGATTATAGTTATTCGATTATTGTTAATCGATTACAGTTATTCGATTATTGGTAATCGATTATGATAATTCGATTATTGGTATTCGATTGTTAGTCGACTATTGTTATTGCATTATTGTTGATCGATTATAGTTATTCGATTATTGTTATTCGATTATTGTTAATCGATTATAGTTATTCGATTATTGTTAATTGATTATAATAATTCGATTATTGTTAGTCGATTATAGTTATTCGATTATTGTTAGTCGATTATAGTTATTTGATTATTTTTAATCGATTATAGTTATTCGATTATTGTTAGTCGATTATAGTTATTCGATTATTGTTGCACATCTAACACAAGCTCTTCATTCACAGGTACAACCAAGGAGCTTATAGTAGCGAAGGTTGACGATCTGGCTGGGAAGTCATTTAAAAATGTCATACAGGAATTCTGTCAGAAGAGGAAGTTAGCTATTCCTTCCTATAACACGTTGGTACAAGAGAATGGATGCTTTCAAGCGACATTGACTTTTGCTGATTCCACGTATGTAGGTGAATCACTGATAACGAAGAAGGCAGCGGAGCAGAATGCAGCCAAAAAGGCGCTCATTGGACTTGGTCTTATCTCATCATGAGAGAAGCCGGTGATTTCTGTGCGTTTTAGTCAATTAAACACCTCCTTCAACCATAGAAGAAGAACAGCTTCAAGATAGTTGAAGGATAGCAACAAAAGATGACGGTGGGTCCTTGTGTTCATTTGAGATGTTTCAGTTCGGATGCCAACTTGAGTTCCCTTTCGTGGAATTGCACAATAAAAGGATGCCCATCGTCTCTGTGTTTTGTTGAATTCCTTTGCTTTCACATGACGTGGTGACACGACGGCACACAAGGATGCTAAGATTTGAGCATGGACTGTTCACCAAGAACTCCTGGCTCGAAGCCATTCTGTTCCTCTAGACGGGTCTGTAGACTAGGGAGAGACAAATCTTTTGACGAGAGTCAAAAAGTATATTTTATTGCTGATAAATTATGAACTTTAAAATTAGATCTTGTTTGTCTGATGTATTTCTTTGACTTTACCATAAAAAAATTACAGAAGTACGTATACACGCGATAACCACAGCATAACTCCTTTTATGATTGGTAAAACATGGCTACTTTTCTAATTAGCATTGAAAAGAGAGGATTTGAGTTGTTAGTTTTGAAAAGAAGGGCAGTTTTTCTTTGGTCAAGTCACAGGGCTTAGAGAGGCTGGTCTCCAAGTGCGTTGAGCTGGATGCCGATGTCCATCGGTTGATGATTGGGAGCTAATGTGCCAACTGAAATAGAGTATGTTAACGTCGGAGGTCACCTAACTCAGTTGGTGGAGCGCACGCCTCGAAAGCGTTGGTCACGGGTTCGTCCCTGGTGGTGACATATTTTCTATTTCTCTAGTGTTCTTTTCAAAACTAACTTTTCTAATTCCTTGCCTGTCATTTTATATTTACTTGTGGTGGTTTAAAGTTTGTCATGACCTTTTCTCCGTATTGACCGCCAAAATATCTGGCTGGGCTCAGACCCTGTTTACACTGGTACATATCCAAACATGGTGGATCCGAACTCGTTTGGATCTGCTATCCGTACCAGTTTGGGCCTACTTATGAAAGTGGACCATTTTGGGTCCGTACCCGAAGAGGTCTCGTGTAAACGCTTGGAATCGGATCCAAACTGATACTGATCGCAAATGAGAGAACAAGCTACCACTACGAGGTAAATTTGACGTAATCCCTATTCAAATTCTATTTTCGTCCTTTCATTGACACGGTATTCATGATCTCCTATTATTTATATTTCAACCGTTGCATCTTATCGCAGCTGGTATTAGAATACAAGGAAACGTTGATTTGCTAATTGGATTAGCATACAGAGTTCTGGATCTGATCACCTTTCTAGCGTGTTTATACCATATCGGATCCATTTGGATCCGTAATGGTTTGGATCCGTACCCGTGTAAACAGGGTCTCAAAGGCTTAGTTTTCTGATCTTGACCAACTTAATCCTCGAATTAAATAATATTGAAAAGAACACGAGGGAAATAGAAAATATGTCACCTACGGGGTTCGAACCCGTGACCAACACTTTTGCGGCGTTTGCTCTACCAACTGAGCTAGGTGACCTCCGATGTTAACATACTTTTATTTCTCTAGTGGCCACATTAGCTCCCAATCATCCACCGGTGGACATCGACATCCAGCTTAACGTAATTGGAGACCAGCCTCTCTGCTCCATGTGACTTGACCAAGGAGGGATTCCTCCCCGGCCCGTCTATCTGGCCAAAACCCTTAGAAGTTAGAAAGTATCATAGAGTAGAGAAGATTTGAAATGTAAGTTTTGAAAAGAACACTAGAGAAATAGAAAATATGTCACCATGGGGGAACTAATGTGGCGACTAGAGAATATATTAGCATCGAAAAGTCAGCTAGCTCAATTGTTAGACCAGACGCCGCGAAAGCGTGGGTCACGGGTTCGATCCCCGGTGGTGACATATTTACTATTTATTTATTCAAATATTTACTATTTCTCTAGTTTCTTTTCAATAGTGACTTTTCAAATTCTCTTTTCCCGAAGAAGTTACAAGAATAACAATAACATAAAGAACCTTTTCATTTTTAAAGACCTTCAAGAAGTTTTGAGCTCGGTTCTATCTGCTATGTGGCCTTAACTACTAACGGATATGAGAGTACGACTTTTATCACATAGTAGGAGTAAATTTCGATATAGATCTTTTTGAGGAATAGGGGACATGTCCACCCAATCTCTCCGTTGTCCCGCTGCTGTCCTGCTGGTGAAGAGAACTGATAATTATGTGAATTAGTTTTGTGTCCTTCTAGTAATCACCTGGTGGCATTTCTGCCTGAATTCATTTCCCAAATGTAAAGAGGCAATGACTTCTGGAGAGCTGCATTCACATTTGATTTACTCTTGGGTGCCTAATAGACGTCCCCCCCTCCGCTAGTTAGTTTTTCAAAAATTTTCCACCCAGGACATTCTTATTCCAGCCCCCCGCTTATTAATTTTTAATTAATCTCCCACCCATGACAATTTTTTGAGATACTTTGGCGAACGAATAGAAAACATCTTCTTTAAAATATGAAAATCACAAATTAAAAAGATGAAAGTGGCCTGCTACGAGCCTGGAAGAAGTGTGAGGAAGCGCATTACAGATGTTAGCAATATCACTGTCTTTGCGCAGGAGGATGAGGAAAACATTTGTAGAATCTCGGAAGGCATGTAGGAGACTAATGACTTCGAATAACTGACTACTGTTTCTTGTTTTACCACCCTACGTTTAGGAAGTTGAAGGTGATTCTAAACATTGATTCTTGTATTCACATTTTGTCCCCTGTCTATTCCAACCCCCCCCCCGTTTATTACGTTTTTGGGATTTTTCCAACCCCCCCGTTTATTCCAACCCCCGGTCTATTAGGCAACCAATAGTAGTCACGTTTCGTAATGGAAAGTAGAACAGACGGCTTTTGTTAATCTACCAATTCAGTAGGAGGCAGACGTCCTTACGAAAGAAGTGAGACGTTTCCGAGCTTGCACTTGGTGAACCTGCTAGCAAATAAAGAGTAAGTAATACATAAAATAAACGGATAATGTGTTGAGTATTGCACTAACAGAGAGTAGTGATTTGATAGTGTTGTAGTTTGCATAAAACTGTTGCAACAACATGCGCAATAAACAGCATTGGCCTACGACACGAATTTGAAGAAGGAGGGTGTTTTAGAAATTACCAATCTTAATACTTAAGCTACGAAAGGTAGCCTCTTTATCTTCACATAATCCTCTTCACGACAGCAACTTCACAATAACAAATGACTTTCAAAGCCGGCAACTATCATATTCACGAAACACGAAAACTTACAAAATTATCTTCCAATAAAAATTACTCTGCTTGTTAGCTTCTTTTACTTGTATTCAAAGTTAACTGACGCTATCAAATGACTTACCCTAACTCGTCGACGTCCGAGAATGAGGCTGAGATCTCAAGTAAGTGCTTGTCACGAGAAAGCAGGTCACCAATAGAAAGGAAGATTCCCGGTAAGTGGGACTTCTCGAAAATATAAGTTGGCAATATTTGTACTAAACACACAGATAAAGTACATATATTAATACCGCTATATATGAGATTAAGTACAAAAATATAGTTTTTTAAGCTAATTGATAGATTATTGTGGTCTCCAAATGCAGTATAACGTCACTAGTGCCAGTACTCCCAATGCAGATCAGCGCTACTGAACGACGTGTTTAACAGAACTGTATGACAAGGGGTTTCTGTTGAGACATTGTAACCATCTTAGTTACTCATTAAAGATTTTGATGTGTTCTCATACATAGAATTTAGTGGAAGCAACTCATTTACTTGGTGTACTCACCTCTTTCTCGGCGCATATACTATAACAACGAAATATTGAAATGTAATAATAATAGTTTTGGACATTAACATAATTGTCCCCTACACTTTCAAAAGTTCCTGCCCCACTAAATCATAAATAATCACAATTTCATGTCATTCCAGATTATTTTGATTAATTAAACGACTCTTGTTTAGATATTTTGTACCTTTTTGCCTACTTACGTTATTTACAATGTTGTGTAGAATAACATGCCTAACTCTAGCTTCCACCCCCAAAAAGTAAAGCAAATGCCCACATACATCAGGTTTCGTATTTATTCAAGTAACGTCTAAACCTCAAATACTCACTCATCATAATAGCATAAAAAGTTACTAAACACTCAGCGGCGAACAGACACTTAGCATTTTATCGTGGTAGGTTGTCGTTCCCTAATCTATTAAAACACATAGATCTCTGTTGTCGCTAAGACCAACTCGTTAGCATGTATGTTTCCCACGATGCAAAAATTGAACCTCCCAGGAGATCTATGATAATTTGAAAATTGAGGTAACATTTGATGTAATCCAAAACAATAAACCCTATCTGTCCTGTTATTAACTCTAGAATACTTTCTCGATGAAGAGTCATTTCTTTGAATAAAATTTTAAGTCTATAATTAGAATGGCGATTTTAACTTTATTACGTCAACTCTAAATGTCATTATGGAGGAAGAGATCATTTTAGGAAATTTTCCCCTAAGTTTCCTTAGAATTTCAATAAATTTTAAGCTTGATATTCCTCCGCAGCCTTGTGCAATTATCTTGAGTCAAGAATATTTTAATAGATCAAAAGAATGTAGAGCACTCCAGGGTTCCAAGTTCCAAGCCTTAATCTCTTAACTTGCAGAACAAAAATCTTACGAAATATCATAGCAGTACAAAAGCGTCGTTTGAGTCACTAGAGATAGTCGTGACGTCATGCATTGACATCGTTTCTACGACAAGCAGCGATCTCACCATGAATTATCATTAGAAATCGTGTGAGGAAAATTCGTAGTTTCCACTGGACAAATACGGATTATACGGATTCACGTGAGATATGTTAATGGGTTCTTTAGCCATATCTGTGAAACGGGCTCTTGGGCATAACAAATCTTTTGGAGATAGCACGACTAAATCTTAGGTGCAGAAAGTCACATTCTGGTGGCTGTACCCGAATGTCTGGGTGAATGAGTGAAGCCACAAAGAGGTAAACCAGTCACAAAAAATTACAAAAATTGTATGCAATTTCCTTTAAAAAAGGATAGGATTTTGAAAAGAACACTATAGAAATAGAAAATATGTCACACCAGGGATCGAACCCGTGACCCACGCTTTCTAGGAGCTCTACACACTGAGCTAGGTGACCTATTTTCTATTGCTCTAGTGTTCTTTTCGAAACTAACATTTCAAATTCTCTCTTCCCGATAATACTTTCTAACTTCCGTGGGCTTGGATAGATAGGCGGCCCGGAGGCAGTCCTTCCTTGATCAAGTCCCATAGGATGTCGATGTTCACCGGCGAATGATTGGCAGCTAATGTGGCGACTAGAGAAATAGAAGTATGTTAAAAACGGAGGTCACCTAACTCAATTCGTAGAGCTCAAGCCGCGAAAGCGTGGGTTACGGGTTCGATCCCCGGTGGTGACCTATTTTCTATTGCTCTAGTGTTCTTTTCGAAACTAACATTTCAAATTCTCTCTTCTCGATGATATAACAGGATTACTTAAAAAATTGTGTTAGGATGATTAAGTAATTGGCGAGAGTGTATCAGAGCTTTTACTAATGCTTTACCCCTTTGAAACTACTACAAGGAGTAAGAAACTTATTTACAAATAATCATAGGATAAGCTTAACGTGCCTAGCATGAGCTGAAAAAGATTAAAAAAGCAATGCCGTTGAAGTTAGAAAAGACTATTCTTGCTATTATTGAATACCTCAAGGTAGAAGAATAAACGTCAGATACTCTTATTTTCTTTGCTTAAGTTTTCAAGAACATCACCTTCTAATTTGTGACTAACATCGTTTATGTTACCTGGAGGGTCTCAATGAATCATTGCGTCCTCAAAAAGTATGTTGCTTTGGTTAAAAGTTATTTTTATTGACAGCAAAGAAAGGATATTGCCTTCGTGTTATAGCACCATTCTTTTCTGAGGAAATATAATATGTTGTATCATCGACAACAAACTTTAACTGTGTAATAAGTGGCCATTGTCGTCAATAGTATTCTCAGGTCAATATCTACATTTGGCAAAAAAAGTTTGATATTGTATCATTGTACTCCATATTAAAATTTAAATGTTTTAAACTTGCAAAATAAACGAGAAAACAATAGAACCATTGAAGCTTCAAAGGTAAATTAGCATTAAAATCTTCTCAATTAGCATCAAATTAATCAAGAGAACATTAAAGGTACTTTCTACTGATAAAAGCGAAAGAGATGTATGACTTTTAGGGTCATTGAAATTGCCAGTTAACAGAAGCTCTGTACATCTGTACTACTTGAACAACTGTTCTGCTCGTGTGCGTTGCTAGGATGAAAATTATTGTTAAAGAGTAATGATACATAAAAAGTTCTGCTACTCGTATTTGCTTCTCTCTCTAACATTCGATAGGTTCTACTTATACAGATAAAATAATGCATGACTTGCAAGGTCGTTGATATTTTTTCTTAAGATAATCTCTCTACTATTACGTGCCTGACCATCCTTCTCATACGCCTCTCAAAGCTGTAAAATTATAGTCAGTGGAGTAAGGATACACAAGAAGATGTTCCAATAATCAGATTTACTTATGTTGCACTTCTTTAATCTAATACTTCGATTTTCATGCATTCACGGCTTTGAGCTACCTTACAACCTCGAAACTGGTTGTATTTTCTTCACAAATTTAAACAATTTTGAATTTTATTTCTTGACACATGCCAATAAGCGCAGATCTCCAAATATTTGCAATTTATTTTTTGTGTAGTACTTGAAGCAACCCCAACGAAATAGATTTAAAAGTAGGAGGCTACCATTTTAAATAATATTAAAACCCATGGTGCCAGCATGGTTTGAAGTGCCAATAATGTAGCACTCTAGAGCATTTGAAATGTCTATTTGAGTCGTTTTTAAAGCAAAGGTATTGGGGGAATTTTTTAAATTATCAAAGAACACGGGATCAAAGAGACAACATGTGAATAATTTGATGAGTGATAAAAATATGCAGTTCCATGAGGATCAAATAAAAATGTTATTTCAGAGTTCACTGGGAAATTGTTAAATAAAACAATTAATCGTTACTTCAGGTCATCTCTTCACAGTTGTAACTCGGCCTAGAGGTATCGAGTGGACGTACAGTGAAAGGGAACAAACAATCGCCGGAATAAAATACGAGGACACTGATGATACAAATAGTAACTGAAAGTCAAAAAAAGGACAGAAAGAGCATTGTACAGGAATTCTACCAAAGAGCTTTACGAGCAGCCGTGATCCCCAACATCCGAAATGGGTATCGTAAACTTAAAATTACTTGAAGAATGAAATTAGGATCCTCAGTTAAGCTAATCCATTTGAGAATGCTGAAATTTAGAACTGTCACATGAAATGTAAAATCAAACATAACAATGATTGATCAAATGAGGTCGCCCAATATATATGTTTCCTAACGGCTACTGCAAAAAGTTTACTCAGGTAAGAGAAAGCAGGCATAAAATTTCATCTGCAAGAAAAACAATTTCGTAAAACTGCAATGAGAGTGACATGATTGGATCATGACATACGATGAGAAGCTCGATGGTGAAAACGTAGGACCACGAGGAATGGAACCCCATCCCTCAGTGTTGCAACGTGATCTGCTACAATTCCGCCATGATCCCATACCATTGAGGCATATAAATTTGGGATGTCATTTGTTTCGGTTGACGTCACTATAAGAGGTAAGCACGAAACCTTTTAGAAGTACAGGCAGCATCTCGATAGGAACTGAATAGATGACTCTTTTATCTAGAGTCAATTGCCCTCTGTTACCCACTCTGTTACTATGCCACCATAACTACTATTTCTTTGGGAAGAGGCATACTCAAACGCAAATGGTAATATTTTTCTTGCCTGGTCTTGCAAATGGATTTATATAGGCTTGGCCTGGCGAGGTATGTGTCACTATCTTTTCTTTTCTCTTTTGAACATCAAAGTTAAACGTTTGAAGGTTGAAAAGGTTGAAAAGTTGAACTAAATATATTTACACACATGAAATCTTTACACCGGAGTGGAGTAACTCACTCGTTGTTTCTCAGGGTTCTGACGAGAACTATTTTTCAACTTGGTACGTGGCATCTTAATTGGTTAGCATTTTACGAAAATTGATTTCTTGCAATGGACTTTAGCTAAGAAAGCTTTTCTGCTCTTACGGATAGGCAGTCATTTGTCTATCCGCGTCTGATTTTGACAGTTGTCACAAGTTTACCAGCGTGTCTATATGAAAACCAATGAAACTCCTCTGGGTTTAGCACAGGTTGCTTTGTCATTGCATTAGTCTTGTGACTTCTTTCTATCTCAGTTAATGATATACTAAACATCAACGCTTACGTTTTCTCCTTGTAATCATAACAACGATGAGACCAAGTACATTTATATCTCGGTAAAAAGATCTGGCAAATTAAGCAGCGAAATAGTAACACGTGGTTTTTCTGACGACCATCTTCAATCACCGTTTGGTTTGTGGTTCACCACGTGCCACATAGTATGTAAAACTTTGGCAGGCAGGATCTTTAATTAAAAATTAGGACTAGAGTCATCGTTTCTGATCCTGAGCACTAAAGGATTATAGGCTATCAAAATATTTACGGAAAGAGGATTTTGTAGGTTTTTTTCTGAATGATATTTGTGACATCAAATTTATTAGTTCTAGACGATTGTTTTGTTTTTATTTTACTGTCTACTTTTGCTATCGGCTTGATATTCGTTGGCTCGTTTTCAGGAAATTTAAGAAGGTATATCTCAGCACTTATCTTTTGTAAGGTTGCCACTTCGATATTTTGCCTATAAGTCTAACGCGTAATTTTTATGGCAATCTCTCAATCAAAGACCCCTGATGAGTAGTGGGCCCGACTTTGATACTACCCTTAATGAACATTAAAACCCGCAAGCAAGCTAGTTGATAAATAAAAGGCAGCTGGGAAGTCCAAGGGCGGTACCCATCAATCTAGGCTACCGGACAGAGGAGCAAGCCATGAGGCAGGCTCAATCGCCTATTAGGATCGCCTCTCACCAACCATGAGAAGAATCTGTCATCAATGTGAACAGATACTACAACCATTTCTTGCTAAGGCCGTCCCCGTGGCCCTCCATTTAGTATGTGTCCTTAGATCTTACAAGCATATAACACATTTCCCTTTCATACCTATTCCCATACAGCAAACGGGGTCACACCTAGTTTGAACCTAATTGCTTTTTTTATATTCTACGTGAAACTACCCACCGTGTTAGAGTAAAATGGTCTCGAAATTATTGTTTATCTTTACTTGATGGAAAATTTGGAGGAAAATATTATAGGAGCCTATATTGTTACTTAAAGATTGTGTTTTACACCTGCTTACACAGAACAAAAATTTTCATAAAGTGGTAATCATCTGCGTCCTTAGATGTTGCGAATCTCACAGTTTATCTCCGCTTTCCTCCTCCAAAAGAAGCACATGACGTAATTTTCGAGCGGCTTTTTACAAAGGTAGGCGTGTGTGCTTTTGCCTGTTGTATTCTTCAAAAGATATCTATCTGTAAAGTAGACTTTCATCACTCAAGAAGGAAAAAGAGGTAGGACAAAAGTATTTCTAATTAGACTATAGGGTAGTTAGATCTGTTTAATCACCTCTAAATGCAATTTGTTTTATGAGTAAATGATATATATTATTAAATAGTACTAACTAATCCTTTTTGTAGAATGGTCTTTGTAAAAGGCCTTAAAACTAAGGGTATGATTAAACGACACGAAAAATGATTCATCATACCCCATTACCTAAGTCACGTCTTCTTGGAAGCACATTTAAAATTGGGTACGAAAGCTAAGAAGGGACCCGGGTAGTCTACAATCCACTTTTGGTCATGAATGTGTAAGTAGGTAATGTAGGAAGTGTAAAGTTCTTTTATTTTGAATATTGCGTTGAGTAACGGATTCATTTTGCTAAACGTTTTCGCCATTCACTGATCACAGCAGTCATATGGAGTAAAATGTGAAAGCTGTTACGA
>JAAAKM020004322.1:0-11788 GCA_010016025.2 Alatinidae sp. Z8VKAUB7J3 | reverse complement strand
GTAGTAGTAGTAGTAGTAGTAGTAGTAATAGTGGTAGTAGTAATAGTGGTAGTAATAGTGGTAGTAGTAGTAGTAGTAGTAGTAGTAGTAGTAATAGGGGTAGTAGTAATAGTGGTAGTAGTAGTAGTAGTAGTAGTAGAAGTAGTAGTAATAGTGGTAGTAGTAATAGTAGTAGTAATAGTGGTAGTAATAGTAGTAGTAGTAGTAGTAGTAGTAATAGTGGTAGTAGTAATAGTGGTAGTAGTAGTAGTAGTAGTAGTAGTTGTTGTTGTTGTAGAGTTTGTTGATGATTACGCCAGTATTTTCAATAACTTAAGAAAGAACGGCAATCTTGAACAAACGAAGATGGATAGAAATAATAAGCATGGTGAAACATGTTGCAGAGTAGCTTTTAAGACATTGCTTAGGAGAATTCCAACAAATTTTAGGCAAAACATCTTTTCATTTTTCTCAATTTACTCATGAGATGTAGAGAGAGAGAAAAGCTTTAGATGCCTTGGTATCATACATGTGCTAGGAAGGTCTAGTTGTACTACAAGATAAAAACATGAAAGACTGAGACGAAGGTAATTACCTCAGCTCCGTCTGTTCCCCTCTAACACTACGAAGTCGTTCAACCGGCCAACTATTAAACAATCATGTGTTGATGGGAGATGACGGGCAAATCCACCAATAAAACGAGATAGTACATAAATGTGATGACTATGTTGATAATGTTGATGATGAAGATGGTGATAATGATGATGATGTTAATGATTTTGTTGATGATGGTGATAGTGATGATAATGATGATGTTTGCAATATTCATGATATTGATGGTGTCGACGATGATGATGATGATGATGATGATGATATCGATGTTGATAATACTGAGAACAATGATTGTGATGATAACGACGACGATAGCACTGACTATTAATGGAGACGGCTAAGAGAATGTTTATTATGTTAATGATGATAATGATTAAGGTGATGTTTATGATAATAATTATCATGCCAATGCTAATGATGATCGTGATAACCATGGGGTGTTGTTGATGGAGATGATGATATTGGTGATAATGGTAGTGGGGATCGTGACAGTTGTCTGTTACTAAAACTAATTACAAGATCACTCAGCATGATATTTTGAGTAAGTCCAGCTGCGTAGTGTTCAGTATGTTGATGTTTACTGTAAGTTTAATTTGACAAGACGGCATTTTCTTGTCAATAAAAACAAACTCTTTAATATACATGAAAATGGTACTTTGAATCTCTTCAGATTGGAACTGAAGACTTAATATTTCTCAAAATGACTCTGTTATCTTTATTTTTAATATGTCTTCGTCTTCGCAGATTTAAAAATCGAAACGACCGAAGGAAAGTGATGTAGTTTGCTATTGGAGCAACGAGAGACAGAGCACTGCTGATGATTGCCATCTGTCCATTTTCATTTAAAATATTGCATCGAAAGTTCTTTGAAAACCTCGCAGTTCTATTACAGTTAGGATCCAAATCCCGTCCTTCATACTCAGAATGACAGGCAATGAAATTTGATAATAAATTGATATCCATTTCCACCATTCGATGACGCAATAGCTCTTCTGCTGTGGGACGGTCCTTTGGATCCCTTTGATTAGGAAGAAAATTCGGACATTAGAAGTAGTAGTACAACATTCAGAAGAAACGTTGGACGCAATAAAAATAGTAGTAACTGTGTAATTCTTTAAAAGAGTTCGTTTGTCAACCATAAGGAACTTGCAAAGTGATAACTAGTCAAGAAAGAGTACTTTTAGTTAATAATAGAACATTTTCAAAAATATTAGTTTCTATTTTCTAATTACATAGTAGAACGCATATGTCCTCTCTTTAGTTTAACGGTATCTACTTCCAGTCTGAAAGTTTTTTATCTAAAAACTAAATGCCTGGGAGTTTTAAAATCATCATCGTTTCCTATCAATTTATACAGGTGTTTCAATCACATTTGACAATAGATAAAGACAAATAGGATAATAAGGAAAACACTGGCCTGTAAATTAAAAGTTCAAAATAGTCGTTAGGCAATTGATGCTACTTTTCTGCTCAGTATTTGTGCTTATTTTAAAAATTTCTTTCTTCGTTTCAAGCAAGGGTAACATTTTACATATGTGTGCCATTGTTAAAAATTATGGTTAGGAAGGAACAAAGAAGAAACAAAATGGAGAGACTTAACCGATCCCCTATATTGTCGCTTTTTAAACTAAACTAATAAAAGATGGAAATGGCGTAAAACTACAACCACAAGAAATCATAGGAAAATTTGCCTTTCTTAGGAGAATCTCTTTTGGAGCTCCAAAATTAGTTAGCTATCATGCAGATATCACATCCTTCCTTTGCAATTGTTAAATCATTTTAAACGTGCTCTCCATATCTATCACTTACGCTGCTAAGAATGTCGGGGAGCTGTTTGACCTGACTAGACAAAATGTGGACCTTGCTGCAGACAAGCAATTTAATTGAATACAAAAGTTAACACTGCCATCTCCTTCTTCCCTATATCCTTTTATCGCCATGCGTTACTCTCTCTCCTGTCATCTAAATTGAAAACTTTAGCCTGATTCATGTTATCCCAAGATGTTGCAGACCTTTCTAAGAGTTTGTTTTTGTCCTATAAAGTTCAATAAGAAAAGCCTGACATTAACAATAAGGCCACGTGACAACCATTATTCTTATAATCATTAAAGAGGACCAGAGTTATTAGAGGAGTTTCCAAATTGATGTTTATATCGCTACAACAACAACGATAACAGTTAAACTCCCCCTCCCTCCAGCCTCCTCTACTCTGCTATGTGTATATTTGTCTTGAAAGTCTCGAAAAGTAGCTATTAAAGAACAGAGAGACTGTGAAACGTACCTTCTGAATGTTAAGGTAATAAATTCTTGCATTTCCTCTGAGACAAAGTCTGGAATATCTGGTGATCTTTCACCAGATCCAACATTGTATATGACAGTCATTGGTTCCATATTTGCCCAAGGAGGTTTCGTTGTTAGCATCTCAATTACCGTACAACCGATACTCCTAAAATAGGTAAATATATATTCCTAAATAAGATTATGATCTTCTTAGCTAATGTCAAAAGATATGGAGGAGAACATAAACTGTGGGGAAAAAAACATTTCCAAGGGAATTTTGCAGTAGTAGTAATGATACGATATCATTAAAATATTCGTTTTATATAGTAGTTCATTTAAGCAGCGCAAACTGAAGGTGATAATATAGCAAAACAGTGAAAATAAGCAGCATTTCATTTAGGGTTTTTTACTATAATTAAATTCACGTGAAGCAATACCATACGATTATTTGTTTTCTGTTCTTTAGTCTTTTTAAAATAATCTACTACAGGAAATTCTTAGTCCATTGAATTCTATTCACACATTTGTAATTTTATGCTGGAAAAGCACGCGGCAACTCTAATTTTCTTTCTTAAAACGCTAAAAAGCCAATTTTTGCATGAAATTTTGGCATAAAACAATGTCAGAGAAACATTTGTGCTGAGAGTTTTCTTGCTTTACTTTAATTCGTTCAATTTTTTAAAAAATGCTCGTTTCTTAAATTCATGAATTAAACAATATCTGAACAATGATAAAACCAGGAACACTCCTGGGTTAAAGACCTGTTACCTAACAAATTGGTCTATTATAAAAATGGGCGATCTAAGTACTGCCTAATTTTTTGATCATCTTCATGACAGTTTTTCAGCTTCAAATTGTATACTTACATAATTCTTACTGTCGACATTCATAAAATCAATTCGTCAGCACAAAGGCATTTTCTTGTTGTGTCGTTAAGTGTCCGAATCTATATCAAAAAGCTGGTGGAGTCCAGCAAATGAAATGATTCAAGTTTCATCGATCCCTTACGTTGATTTCGAATGGAACCTGTCATAAAAGATGTTTGTACGTTTACATGATCAAATAAACAAACGTATCCTACTTCATGTCTTATATGTTTTAGCACTTATGCGCTCGTTCAATCTTCCCACTATTATTGGTATGTCATCAGCAAAGTCAAGATCAATTATAGTTTAAAACATGAAAAGCTACAGTTACACTATACAAGTCTTAAAAGATGACAAATAATTGAGAACAGAGGTAAAGAAGATGGACAATTGGAGAATCCCCTTGATAAATAGAGTTGAAAATTTAGAAAAAGGTGATAAATTCACAATAAATCAAAACATTTGTAAGTGCGCTGTGATCCGTTAAGCTTTTTCAACGAGTAATTGTTTTCAAGAATGCTATCAACGCAAAAACTTAAAAATGAATGCTTTAGTTTGAACATCTCACAAATTTGTCAATGCTAAGAAACTTTTTTCAGAATGTTCTTGTATTCATTTGGAAATTTTAAACGGGGTCCTGTTTTAGAATAAAGCGAGCGTCTAGTTCTAGTTTGCGAGCATAGCTTTTGGGATACCTTGTCAGCAATGATGTTCAGAAATTTTCTACACTGTTTGAGTTACCCCTGACTTGGTTTGCTACTTGACTTGTCAGATGTAGGCATTTGTCAATGGCTAAAAGTTTTACTTAGAGATCAACGCTGTCGTCAATTATGATGTAGGAGTACTCAAACTGTTTTGATTGACTGAATAATATATGAAGTACATCATAATGAAACCAGCCAAGATTTCCATCGTGTACCTTCTAGGTCTTTTATGATATTTACTGACAATCGAAAGCCAGCTACGCTACCCAATATTTAGGGCTATATCCCTATTGGTGATCTTAACAGACCCTTCTCTGCTCCATCACCTCGTAAGTCACAAAATACTCCTTTCACGAACAACAACAAAAAGCAAGGTAATTACTTACCAAATGTCAGCCTTTCGGCCATAACCTTCTCCTTTATGTGGAGATGCTCTCATTACTTCCGGTGCCATCCAACAAGGTGAGCCTAGTGTTGCTTTTAAACCACAGATGGTACTGCATCTCTGAAAAGTAACATATAACCACATTTAATTTATGTAGGATTCAATGCAGATTTAATCGATAAGCGCAAACCAAATCTTTAAATATCTTTTGCTTCATATTTTCTCATCAATCTAATGAGGTCTGAGAATAAGATGGGTTTTGTACATTTCTTGGGATTACTGATGATATTGTTATCTTCAACAGTTAAACTGATGAGCATTTGTAAGGCAACACAAGGCCTCTGTTATGCAACGTATATTTGAATTGAAGGGATCACCAACCTGAAGTCTTTTTGAAAGTCCAAAGTCCCCAAGTTTGACTTCTCTGTAGTCTGACGAAAGAAGTATATTTGCTCCTGCAACAAAAGACATCAAAAGAGTGAAACGTAAATGTTGAGTCATATTTACACTTACGTGTACAGTTGCATTGATACTTAACATCATTCAGAAAATATGGAAAAGTATAATAACCCTTAAACATTCCTTTACTGTGAATAAGTTGATGAGATATAATGGAAATATAAACGGTGGTATTGTTATTTTGATGGATTAATATGATAGGAAGAAAAATCATATGAACGTCTGGGATAGAGAATACGAATTTTTTTTCTATTCTTGCAAGTATAGATTTTTTCACAAAATTGAAGTTTAACTTGGTGCAGGACTCTCGTAACGTTTCATGCAGGATTAAAAAAATTTCCAAATATAAATGGGTTGACTACCAGGTTCGTATTGGTCTACCATTACTGTAAAAAAATTATAAATACGGACGACTAAAACTGTGTTTAACAAGCCCCAAATCACCTTTAATATCTCGATGTACTACCATGTTAGAATGAAGATAAGCAGCTCCTTCTAATATCTGCTTGGTGTATACACGTACTTGATTTTCTTTTATTCCATTTTCTTTTATCGACAGATTTTGTATTGAACCCTAGTTAACAAAATAGGAATGAAAAAGGGAAATCTTTTACGGATGTAGAGTAGATACAATTGTGGCAAATCTTAAAACCTACGGATTGTGGAATAGATTCTTACCCGTGTTTTTTTTCTTTTTTAAGGTAAGAAATAAGTTTAGTTTAACGTATTGCTGGCAAAGAGGCTTCCAAAGATTAGCATCTGAGTTAAGGATGAGGTTACATTAGCAACAGATCTTGAATGCCTCCTTGAATACGTTTGACAACAATATTATAACCCAACACTGTCAACAACATATTGTATGCTCATAAAAATACCTTCATATTTACAGAATACAATCGGTCTAAAATTTTATAGCGAATAAAAAGATTAAAGGGCCCTTATGGTCCAATGGTTGAGGCCTTGGTTTAATACCAATGAGGTCGTGGGTTCTAATCCGGTCAGGGCCCTTAAATTGCAAGCTATTGTAGTAATGCTCCACTCTTTGAGAATTGTATGTAATTTGTAATTGCAATGTGTCTACTGAGAATATATATATATATATATATATATATATATAAATTTATATATGTATATGTATATATATAGAACGCAATCATCTTAAATGTCGTGCTCATCATGAATAATCGTAATTTTTCTTCTTACCCCTGGTAAGTATTCCATAAAAATATAGGTAACGGACTGAACCTTTTGCATTCCAAAGTATTGAACAATTCTTGGATGGCATAACGTTTTAAGGACATCAATTTCTGCGCTAAGTGCATTCAGTTCCTGCGAGACAGAGAAAACGGAAGTCATAAAACTGACTATTCTTTGTTGTACATCAATATCAAAAGGAGAGTTTCAGATAGCTTATAATGGTACATGGATCCAATTTTATGTTATATAGTCGATTAAATAACAATTCGTCTCATCGATTGCGTATTTAAGTGTTAGCGAGGCATTTGTTAATAGCTTAATGAAGTAATGATGGTAATCAGTGTCCATTAACAAGCCTCGTTCTCACATTTTATCTGGGGGGTATGTTGATACGAAAGAATATGAAAAACTGACAAGCCAATTGTGAAACTGTCACAAGCTATTAACTGATAATGGATCGCTTTCTTTCAAGAATCTCTAAAACGCGATTAAATCAATCAAGAGCTCCTCTAAAGCTTATGTTATTCACCAAATGTTGACCATCAATTAACACATGAACTAATAATGTTTGCTGTTGCCCAGGGACCTTATTTCATTTCTTTCAGTTTTAAAGGGCTTATTTATATTTAAACTTACCATAATCATATATGCGGATTTTCAAAATCCTATATAAAAAATAATGTCATCTTTGGAACTCTTTTGCATTTGAAATGTTACTTTCTCTATTCCCTATCAAAATTGTTCCCGTCCCCATTAACAAATACTTCCCGCGAGAATAACTATCTCATTTTGACAGATAGCTCAGGTATTAATCAAAGAGAATCTAAATCTAGGGGTTGCTTAATTAAAAGGTGGCCCTTGAACAAGGATCATGTGATAATCGTTTTACCTTATTTAGTGAAACCTTTCTTCCGTTTGTCTCTAGCCTTTTGACAGCAAATTCCTTTTTCTCTTTGCAACAATAGCCAACATGAACCTGTATAAGTGATAAAAAGGTTTGAGCATGTCAATATATTCCAAGAGTCTCAAAATATTCAACTCATTTGTGGGAACCGATTCTTCAGTAACATAAACGTATAGTAAGATTAAAAGATCTTATTTAATCACTACTCTCCAAATTGTGTATTTGGCAGAAATCTCCTTCTTCTATTTTATAGATAATAAAGATAATTATAATGTAATAATGAAAATGATTAAATAATATGATGGCAATAGAATATACTATTTAGAAGAAAACACCGCAGAGAGAAGGACAACTTTCCCTGATCTTTTCTTCATCATGCACCGTGGAAACATTATAAACATTGCTTTATGTGCGCAAGGTCCTCTCGATTAAACATGTATCTGATCTCTTAAAATTATAATGGTAATTAATGTATGCACATTGGAAATAAAGGCTTAGTTTAAGCATGTATTCTCCTTCTGATACGTTCGGGTAAATGTTTTAATTAAATTTTGATTTAGCACATGATATCTTTCTTATATCGGGACTGGAATAAACGTACATTGTATCGAAGGTCTTGGAGACGTATGGAGTCAATCGTTAGATGTTGTTCGTAGAATGTGGGGAAATACGTTAAAAGAATGAGACTCTTCTTCAATTCGTGTTTGTTCTAATTCTTGCAGATATTAACCTTTTCATAAATAGGAGAGTCTATCATTAGAATTGAGTCTCAAGAGCATCCCCAATTAACCTAAACAAGTCTGTAGGAAACCATCAGTAAGGTTTCATTATACTTCATGTGTGGCTAATCTCTCGTTCATTTGATGGTCATCTTATTGCCTTTTGTCGATTATTTCTTTGCCCCTAGATTAAATATAAGAATATCCTTGGCTGTTGAAGTAAATGGATTCGGAGATTTATAGTATTTGGTTCCGGTGCAGAGCTGTAACCCGGTACTCATTTCAAAACGTGTGGAGCAAATAAAATTTTATATTAGTAGGAGTAAAAAAATGCCAACGGAAAAAATCCTGAGATGAATTTAAAGTCAAGCAACTTTTTACTGGTATTCAAATGTGATATGATAAAACAACAGAAGAAGAGCAGCAACAAGGTGACGTAATCTTTAAGTGGATTGCTTACTTTCCCAAAGGCACCACAGCCAACAAATTTTCCAAGTCTCCAATCACGCGGGATTTGAAAACAGCATTTCGTTTTCTAAGAAAAGAGAAACATATAATAATAGCGTAAATGAGATAGGATCTTTTACATTAAAACGGATTCTAAAGCATTGTAGTGTTGTTGAGTTCCTAAATTTGGAAAATCAATATCTTTGTTAAAGAGTGACATCAATACACAACCTGTTGCTTATTTACAATAATCACATCCAAATATTTATGATGTCTATCGAATCCTTAGATAAATCAACATATAAATGCAACAAATATGATAATTGTAATTTTAAAAACAATGATAATTGTAAAAACTTTTAAAAAATACTTGATCATCAATAAAATACTTTAATAATGTAGCAAGCTACTTTTATCTTTGCGCAAGCTCTATTATTGAAGGTCTTGGCAGTCGCTGTGCCTTCAAACGACGTGTAAAACAGTTAATGTGCATTGCCCACTTACTTAGTAAATTTCTTATCATGAGGAGTGAAACTTCGGCAATGGCAATAGCTGAAAAATAGTGATCTAAAAGGAAAGCTTCGATTTATAGTGCCCAAGAACAAACTGTTCTTATTTTTCTTACAAATTATATCAAGACGATGCTCTAAATTTTGTGTCAGATGTCCTTTGATAAGCGTGGGATTTCCACTCACATTGTTATTAAATCCAGTAAATTGGAGCAGAAAAAACACAAGAGTACAAAAAGCAGCACCAGTGTCAAATTGTAAAATGAAGAACTATATATATTGAAGAGTTTCTATCCAGTGTGACCAGATGATTAAAGCCCTGGTATCGGATATCAATTTTTGTTGAATAAATATTATTCAGGTAAATGGTGCTATAATTGGTGCGTTAAGAGAGAAAGATATATATAGACATCCTGGAGTGTATACTGGGCTTTAAAGAGCATTGCTGAGTGCAAAATACTCCCTTATAAAGGATATATTTTGAGCTGCAAAACTCTACCTGTTTCAAAGAGTCAATTGCAATTATGAGTTCAGAAAGTCTGATTGTTGTTGCAAGTTCAGTAATTGCACAGCCATCCTATAAATAAAGAGAAACAGTTGGATATGACAATGTTAATATCAACAGATGATCATTAGCAGATCATTATATGTATAATGGACATACGACAGAGCAATTTATCCAACAAGAGATGGTTATGTATGAACATACATTTTAAATTCTAAAGCTAGACATTATACCTTTTTATTTTTGTGTAGTTTGAAATACTGAAAGAGAACATTTGCTTTAAAATGAGGATGCGGACTGATGCAGATAAACCACGTTCATTTCTGACCCATAATTTTTCCATTAATGCTACTAACTGGGATAGGAGAATCCTGGTGTTAACGTATTTCTGTAGTCGCAACATTAGCTCTCAATCATTCACCAGTGGACATCAACACCCAGCTCTATCGCATTTGGAGACCATTCTCTCAGCACTACTTGACTTGGCCAAGGAAGGACCGTCATTCAGTTTGTCAATCTGTGCAAATCCCTTTGAAAGTGGTAAACCATTATCGAGAAGAGGAGATTTGAATCTTCTTTTGCATTTTCTGGCCTTTATCTTCCGTAAAGTTAAATGTAATACTACCTTAATACACAAAATTAACGTGTACACAAATTAACGCGGTTTTTATCAACGTTGATCTAATTAACGTTATTTTAGACTAAAAATTCATTTTGATGGACATTAATTAACGTTTTTTCAGCAATTTAATGTTTAAAAGACATTAAGTAACGTTTTCAAATGATCAAACGTTAATTAGTGCCATCGTTAGTTAATGCGTGTGTTCATAAATGACAAAAATCAAGTGCCATAAAAATTGTTTTTCGCCGAAGTGTTTTCTCTTTCCCTAAAATTTACGTGATGCAGACCTAAAATGCGCTTAAAGGGGCAACATTACCGAACATTCACCGCCGGACACAAAGATGATTTGCTAAAATGAAGTGAACACCAAAAATAAAACCAGCATGTTGGAGATCTTAGGTAAAACACCGCGGTTTTATCAGGTGCCCGTCTTCACCACTTTCTCCCCTGATATTTGTCTTCGAATTAAAAGTAAATGGTTGAAACTCACGTAGTTCGACATGTATCCCTAGTTCTCATTTCCCTCCAAATTTCATATACCTCGGATCCTGCCAATAGCGAGTCACACAATGCTGTCGTATCGTGGTATGCTTGTAAAACAAAAAGGTTCAAATTTACGAACAAAATCTATAGACGCTGTTAAATAACCAAATGTTTCCTTTTGAGATTTCAACATGTTGCCGTCAAGGAAAACTTTACAGGGGTCCATATTTGTATAAAATTTTGGCACCAATCAACGTTTCAAAAATTAGCGCTACGTTGAAATTAACGTTTCAAAAATTAACGTCAGCATCTAATTAACGTGGTTTTAATTAACTTTTTTTAATTCCAAAAGTTAATTGATGTTCAACGTTAATTTTGTGTATTAAGGTATCTGAATTGAAGGACTGTTAAGATCATCAGAGAAATAAAAGGTGTTTGATCTTCTGTAGCTATTGCTCCGTTGGTAAAGCATACGCTACGGCAGAGTGATTCCTAATTTTAAATTCTGGCAGAAACAGTTTTTATTTCTCATATGATCTTTGTTTTAGTTTCACTAAAATATTTCTTTATCCAAAGTGGCGAAACTTCAAGGGCAACCAATAGTCTGACAAAATTTGCTGCTACTTTTTAAATATGATCGTCTGCTAAAATTCGAGATTTACACCTCTATTGGGATCAATAGACGATTTCTGACCTCTGAGATGACATCATTACAAGATTACATAGTGTGAAATGCAACACCATTTAGGAAGGGTACATTCTCTAAATGTTCTTTTATTAAAAAATAACAATTTCAAATATCCTTAGATAATGTATAACACGAGTTTTCTATAAAATCAATTATTGTAATGTTTTACAGCAACAGCAATCCAGAGCCATAAAGAAAAGGAAAATGTTAAGTGTAACACAGTAAATTATACATATCCAGGTCAACCCTAGACATTACTTGCACTGGATAAAAGAACCACTATTAAATCACAGAATGTCTCGCTTTTGTTTCAAAATTCTACTTTTATTACTATTCGGTTACTTTTTTTTCCTAAATGTCTTCTCTTTACTTACAAGACATGATGAACAACAGCCTACACTATACTGCATTAACTTCGGCAGCCAATTA
>JAAAKM020004317.1:0-11791 GCA_010016025.2 Alatinidae sp. Z8VKAUB7J3 | reverse complement strand
GGGTAGATAATGTAGTAGGGTGAAGGTGCATGTATCAATCTCATCCTGCTACAACAAGAAGAAGTAGTAAAACATGAAGATAAAAGAAGGAGTAGAAAGATTGTAAAACATTTGAGATAAAAGGGGGTCTGTAACTGTATGGTAAACAATAAAGGGTGCAACAAATCTAAAATGTATTGTAATTCAATGATATATTTAATATTCTGTAGAATTACTGCCAAATTAAAAAAGGAGCTAATGTACTTTCTTTCAATCTACGTAGACTATGTAATATTTGTCCTTACGATTGATAAAAGAGAAGCGTTCTTTGATGGAAATAACTTTTGCTATTTGTAGTTCTACGGTAACTTTTGATGAGGACATTGCTAACATATGGGTTCTGATGCTAGTTATCTTTGCTTTGCTGTGAGGTTTCTGATACTCTATTATTGCACTATTGTAGTGGTGTTGCCTGGCCCTCGATGTCACGGTGTTCGTGGGATACCCTATCTAAGAGTTAGAAACACATCCACCATCGCAAAAGTACAAAAGACAGACTTAACAATAACTAAGATGTAATTTACGACAATGGTAACTTACTATTCTACTAGTAAGACGTGGACTATTCTTTAGGGCGGTTTAAATCTTCAACGGAAAGTAATTTTTTTTGACTTTTATCATGTTTTCTACACCTTCTATCAAAATTTAAGGCAAACTGCTCAAGGAAAACCTTTCTTTGTATCGCGTCATGTACATATAACTACATTAATAGTTCGAGTTCATGTAAGTCCGGTTTAGAGAAAGACAAAATCAACAAAGCCCCGAAGGTTGACCTCCAATCGGTAGGTTATTAGAAACAAAAATATCAACTGATTAGACCAGAGAGGATTTTGTTAAAATTTCTTTTCACTATATATAAATAGTCTATATAGACATTCTACGTGCTGTTGTAATCTATTATTTCATCCTTAACTACTCAACAGCATGACATAAATGCCTTATAACTTCTTCAAACAATTGTAACATGAATTCTGTAAATAAACCCTGTGTGCTTTTTGTTATGAGTGAGAGTGTGATATCCTCACGTGAACCTCTCTCAGTCAGATTCTGTTAGAATTCTAACAAACCTAGTCGACCTGAGGACAGTTTAGGCGCAAACAAACTGAGAAAACTCAAACTGAAAGAAATAAAGTTCAGTAAGACGGTGAGTGCGTGCAATGTAAGCATTTTCAAAAGGCCAAATGACTGTTTTAACAAACGTAGCACGGTATAAAAGCAAAAATGGAGATAAACAGAGCAAAACACTTTCATTGAAGTATCTTCATGCATACAGCTTTAAAAGATCCACTCTCTCACAATTCATTAAAATGAAGACTTTCCAGATCATGGCTAGAACGATAAGACCCAAGATGATAAGATAAGTCGTTTTAAAAGCAGAAGCATATACGTAAGAAAATAGGTAATGGCAGGAAGGAGCAGCAAATCTATATCAAAGATCAAAATGGTGCCAACACATAGGTACGCCATGGTCTTCCTTGCTGTGAATCTGCTGCAGACATAGAGGCGAATGATAATGATGATGATGATGATGATGATGATGATAATAATAATATAGAGAAGGATGACAATGATAATGAATAAGAAAAGTCCTGTAATAATGATGATGATAAAGATAATGTTGACGCGCCGATCAGAGTGATAGTGATGCTACTGATAATGATGGGGACGATTATGATGACAGCCCTATTAACTGGAAGTACAATGAAAGATGTACACCTAAGAAGGAATCACGAAGCTAGCGGTGGGTCTTGCTTCATCCACGAATTGCATAAGCGGTGCTAAAACTCAACATAGCTAGGTAAAGCCATTTTAAATGATCGATATGATCTTGGGATGTAACTCCATCTAATACTGTAAGTTACGGAGCAACGTAAAAGAACGTTTTCAATTTCTTAGAGCACGTAGAAAATTATTTTCTCCACAATTCAGTAAACTTCATTTTCATCATTTCATTAAGCCACAGAAAGTAAACTGTTGCAAATTGAAAACAAATAACAACAATTTCGTAGAAAGAAACAATTCATATAAATACCTATGACCATGTTTTCGAAGATATATCACGGTAACCGCAAAGTGTCTGAATAGCTACCCCGCAGGGTATTGAGGGTGTTGGAATTGATATTAGGAAAGATAGCAAAGTACCATACAAAGGCCTTCTGTCGTACGTTTTGCGTCGAAATATATACTTTAGGGGCTGGTTTTAATTGCAATGCTAATGAGTGTTTAAAGATGTAGGAGGCGAGTTCCAGTTTGAAAGAGAAAAAATTAAAAGATAAGAAATCAATATAGACAGCGTAATTCGAAAATCTGAATATCGTGAAACGTAGAGAAGAATTTATTCGAAGGCCAAGAGTGGTTACCAATTCTCAAGAAAATAGGAAAACAATAACTATTTGCTATTAGATTCTGATTAGATATGAAATTGCTACAGGATGCAAAACATAAGCTACAGAAGTCAATTTTAATGGTTTGCTTTTGTAAGTTGTGCATTCTAATTTTTTGTGGGCTTTTTTTGTTGTTTTATTTATTGTATTTTTGATTATCTGGAACATTTTAATGAACCTTATCCTCTCTTATTAGATGACAAGTATAATAGAAGCCATTTTACAAATCATATCTTCAAATATGAAAGAATTCTTAACATAAGGGTGCCGTAAGTAAAAACAGTGAAAATCCCTCTTATTCAAAATTGCTAAAGAAATGAAAACTCTACCTAAATTCAAATATTTAACCCATGCTGGTCTAGAGTGTTTCTTTAAGACATTAAGAAAATACAGTCCAAGAAGATAATTCCTTATTTCTTATGCTCCGTTTTTTTCATGTCCTAACTTTTCAACAGTGAATATCACGCCCGACAGATGAATTTTGGGGACAAACTCCCGATCTTGAATAATCAAGGTGTAAAATAAGTCAGGGGAAGTATTTCGAATGCTTCATATTTAATCAATTACCTTTGTTGATAATGCACCAGTAGAAATTGTCACAAATTGCACATTAGGAGCTATGACGTTAAATAAACAGAGGGAGGAGGTTAATAAAATGAATATAAATATTAAAAGATATGTCGTCAGCTGCTCGCTTTCATTTCAAGAGAAAACCCGAAACTCGCCTCTTAAGGCGTCCAATAATTTGCAATGAAATTATATTGTACAAATACATAGAAATTTAAAATTACCATGTAAGCAAAGAACTAGATAGAATAAGGTATAAACAAAATATACATATGTCAAAAAGAACTTATTTCCTAGCAAGAAACAGAGAGATTGAAGAATATTTGTTAAACGCACCCTTTATTGATGAGTCCCAATCAATCTTGAGACTTAAGATATATTTAAAACAAGAAGTACGAGTCGATGGCCTGAATCTTCCCATTTTCCTATTAAACACGAAGGGGAGGGAAGCAAGACGCATTACCACCGAACTCAAGTGATTACCTTATTTTACCCGGCAGGAGTTAGAAGACGGACTGGTTTAAAGTCAAAATGAAAGTTTGGTGGGCTGATATGGTGTCAATATGAAGTGATTGTACAGCCGTAACCTTTTCATGTCACCTCGATTCCATATGGCCGATATGTCATCTGTTATTTGAAGACAACGATGGTGTGACATTTCCTGTTAATGTACTATTTAATAATGGTCGAGTCCGTCCAGTTCTTCATTTATGCCACAAAGGCTATGATTATTTAAAATCGCATAAATCACACAAGTTTTAGCAAGAGCTATGAGATAGCAACTTATTTTAGCTAGAAGTTTGGCTCGTGTACTCTAATTACCCTTATTAGGGTAGCCTATGATGCTTTTATTGCTTTTAAAGGGTAGTTTTATAATCGTGTTTGTTCAACAGGGGTCTTTGACAGAAAAATTTTTGTTTGCGGGAAAGTAGCATCAGCAGGAGAAGTAGAAGTAGTATGACTAATTGGAGCTGTAGAACGAAGAGGAGAAGTTCTATGATATCCGACCCACAGAGCTACTGAATCCGGTTAATATTATTCATAAATTCGTTTAAAATGACGGCAATAACACAGTTTACAAATCCAAATAGCTAATATTGTGATGAGAATAATACTGTAGGCTTCTATTTTACTTCTGTTAATACGATTGTCAATGTCGTGCTGGAATTTACAGAAAACGGTGCAGGTGTCTACTAAAATAGAACTGTGGCATCAATTTGTTTTTCTTATATCTATTGATATAACTGCCTGTGTGCTGTCCCTTCAACACCATAGTCATACTGGGTTTGTAAAATCGAATTAAATCTTACCTTAGCTTGTGATGTTTTTTATTCCCTTAATTGTTTGGTCCTCTTATGGTTTGCAGAAAGGGCATACATTGACCGACTGTAGTCAGGAAGCTGTTAACAAACATTGGTTTCACTCTCAAGGCTTTAAATAACCAGTTTACCAAATAAGTGTGCTTCTAGGTTCGAATAGACGCAAAAGAATGAAAAGAAGAAACAGCTATACCGCCATAAGCGTAGGAAGTGATAGTTTTCAAAGGGTAAGATCCGTCCAGGCAAGATGAGGTCCTATACAAGATCCCCTATCAATGCGGAGACATGTAGGGACTATATTGGAGAAATTGAAAGGGTTGTAAGGAGAGGATCAAGGAACACGATTGAGATATGTGCAGGAAAGTGTCCACTGCCCGATTTGGAGGGAAATGATGGTTATACATCGGGAGCAGAACTGGTATACCCACAGAATCAAGTAGTCTGTCCAACTTAGACTTCACCCTAATAACATCAGACCAATGTCGAGGCGGACGTCCACGGAAACAACTTCCCGCCAAAACACGAGGATGGAAGATGCAACAATCACTGGCAATTAGTATCAAGCAGCAAGCGTAAAGCCCTGTGCAAACAGGCTCGACTTTCAACTAGACTTCGCACGCCTTTTGTCGATTCAAAAGTCGAGCCCGTTTGTACACCTTGTATAGAGAAGTCGAGGGTTGTCGAGCCTTGTATAGCGAGGTTTAGTGAAGTTTGAACATGTTCAAAATTGTCGAGCAGATCCACTCTACAAATCTATTGTTCTAAGTCTTGTATAGCCTTGTCGAGCCCGTTTGCACACTCACTCGATAAAAGTCGAGTGCGCACATGCTCAGTGAACCTATTTGCCAGGCAAATTTGGCGCCAAATTGGAACAAGGTCGTGAAGTCCTGGGAAGGAGTTTGAGAAATCTAGTGAAAAGTCTAGTGAAAGTCGGGTCCGTTTGTACACCCAAGGCTCGACTTGGCTCGACAATGCTATACAATACTATACAAAGTCGACTGAAGTCTAGTTGAAAGTCGAGCCCGTTTGTACAGGGCTTTAGGCATGCAAATATATAGAGACACGCGTTTTGGGGTTGTAAAGTTTGGAAATTATGTAGCTACGTTGGGTTTTACAAGAGTTTGGTTTCGAATGGTAAATTTTCCATCATATTTGCTCATATGTCTATTGCGCTTTGATTTACTTGGGAGGGTTTATTCGGGATTCTCAAGAAGCTACTACAGTGACAACTTTCTACTTTTGCGGAAACATCGAGAGAAACTACTGCTTGCTCAATGGTCTCTTCTAACTGATATTCGTCATTTATTGATCTTCACAGTTCTACGTTATGTAATATCTTTGAAAATTGCAGTTTTAAATAGAGAGATGATGTCCCCAGCAGCAAATTATACCAACAAATTTAATTCAATTCAAGCATTAGTCGATTGTCATTCCTATCACTGTAACTTTTAAACTTTCCTCTTCTATTTTCTCGTCGATAACTTCTTGATATATCGTAAAATCCAGAATATAAGCCCTGGGCTTGTAAAGGCTCGTAAGCATTTCTGGTTGGGTTATATTCGAAGGGTCTTTTGAGTTAACAGGTAACGTCTGTATTCAAAAACATTTTCCATTCGATGTCCAATCAAAGAGACAAACAGCATTCAATTCGTAAAATCTCACAAAAGAACAAAAGTAATACAGAGCATCTATATATACTCTGTCCATGTTCATCCAGTAACACTGCCTTCTGCACTACCAATTTTAGATTCTAGACACAGAATTCCAGATGTAAGGCCTGTGCTTTTACTTGGGGGGAGTATATTCAGAAGGATATTTTGGTTCGTTTACATGGGGCCCATATTCAGTGAGCTTATAATAGGGATGTTACGGTATCTTTTATCTACCTTAAAGATTAAATTTTTCGTGCAATCTTATTTAAAAAATCTTGGCAAATACGCATGATTTTGTAACGTTCCGCAAAATTATAGTTTTCGCATACTTGTTTCCTAATTACCGTTCTAATGTGAGGACCAATGCTATAAGGCAAAAATTGCACATCTATTCAATTTAGAATATCAGCATAAATACCTGAAGGTTCAATAACTGGGAAATACTTACAACTGCGGTCCATACTGGATGAGCAGGGTCATCATGTACACTATCATATGCAACCAAGAGCAGCAAAGAGCCGGCTGGACTATTATTGATGAAATTAACCATGTTGTTAACTTCAGATGAACCGACACATGTGTCAAACACCCCACTATTAATCATCATCATTGTTCGGATATCAAGAACTGCAATCGAGATTCCCCTTCCTGTAGTTACCAGACTATTTCCGTTTACTACGATCGCTGCTCGGGAAGAAAATCCAGGGTCCTCTAGTCCATAAGACACAAGAGAGATAGACGCAGTACCTGGAATATGAAGTTGTTAAGTCATTAGAAATTAACGAAACCGCCTCAGTAGGAATATTGTTCCTTAAGCGCAGACGTTTGTTTGGGCGCATTACAGAATATAACAGCCAACTACGTTTTTGCACGTAGCCAAATATTTCATTAGATGTTTCATAACACTTTCGAAACTATATTTAAATGACATTGTTATTTGTTGTACCTGTCCTCACATATGGTTCATCTGCACAGACACTGACCAAAAAGTAAGAGACATCATCGGACGGCATCTACACGTGCCTCCTTCGCGCCGCTTTAACTATTAGGTGGAAGAGACGTTTGACGACTAAAAGCCTTTATGGACACCTCTCACCAGTCTCTACTGTTATTCGAGAGAGGAGGCTCAAACTAGCCGGTCATCTATGGAGAAGCAAGAATGAACTCACCAGCGACACCTTTTTTTGGCAACCAAAACATGGTAAACGATCCATTGGAAGACATCAAAGGATTTGTACAAATTAGTTATTAGATGATACTGAACTGCATCTGGAGGACATTCCCAGACTGATGGAGGATCGCCAGGGTTGGAGGGAGCTTGTCAAGCTAGTCCGAGAAAACTCGACCTGATGACGAATTGCAATATTGTACATGGCAAATTAAGGAGATTGGTAACCATGCACGGTATCAGTAGAGATGGTTTGCAACTGCAACAACTAAAAGACTAGCAACAGTAATAACTGTACCTGAATAATGCCAACAGTGTAAATCAACAAGACACTTCTTACCCGAGGTGATAATCTTCAATAACTGAAGTGCTTCTTTGTCTTTGCAACTCAACTTGGCTTAAAGTCAGTTCAGACTGAGAGCGACAGCATAAAAAAACCAACAAAACTATCACGAAATCATCAACAATTTTTAGCATCCACATGTTTCCTTGATTTATCCCACGCTTCTGTTTATGTCCAGTATATTTGCATAAATTGCCATTTTTAATAGCTGCAGTCCTACAGTTTTGCGTGAAGATACCAACAGATGATCAGCATGGACGCAGATTAACAAATACTATCAGCAGGTTATCTAAAAAATGTTATCATTTTTTATCGGTTTGGCAATTCATATGAGGTATTTGAGATACTTAAGATCTTTTTGCCGATAGTAAACTATTTTGAATCAGTACAAAAACATACATAACTAACAGATGATGTTAATATCTTTATATATACATGGATTTTCCTTTTGTAATGGCGAATGAGAACCTTGACGGCTGTGCAGCCTTTAATGTGAGTCGAAGTCGAAAGTGTCAAAACACTTCTTTATACATTCGTTACACTCAGAATTACTTCTGATCAACAGTGCAGCAATTCCTATGATGTCTTCGAAGTACTTTTTTTCAAAAAATGCCTGCTGGCTATGTGGTATTTGATTTGTGAAAATGTGCCAAACATTGTTAGGAAGCATTTTTCTAAGCTTGCAGAGTTTAAGCAATGCTTAACAGTTTGGATTAAGGTTGTCCTTACAGCACAGACGTGGGAAATGTTCTGAGGTTTTTTAGCTACCTCTTAAAGAGAACCTTTGGGAGGCAGGGTCCCATGACTATAGACTTGACTACAAAGGCATGGATGCTTGATATTGTGCACCTTCCTAGGACTGCGGTGTTTGGAAGTCAACCTCGCAAACGAATGTTGTACAAACAGCGTAGGTAACACACGTGGAATGCCTTAAAATGACAAATAAGCTTCCCTGTATGTGGTCCACATTTCGCAATAGTATGATTGAAAAGAGAGCACTCCGATTTGTACATCATCATTTTGATAATCAGTTAACATCTCTTGTTTTCAATATTTTGCTATTAAGTTGACCAAAAGCAACAAGACGTTTCGAAATACATTAATTTACTTTTGCGTAAGTTGCAGTTTTATCACTAATTATTTATTCTTTCCTTCAATATTTATAAAAAGAACGTTATGCTCGTGGCGGCTGTCATTTAAGAGTACACATTAAGAGCACATTAAGAGGGAAAACACACTTTCAGAAAGCTGTGATAAAAGCACAATAACTAAGACAACGAAGATAAACATGGGGGCGGCGAAATGTATTTCCCCAGAAGGATTTTACGCACACATTCGACAGACAAAGTCAGTAATAAGGATTTAATGGAACGTCATGCTTACAAACAAGAACTACTGAATATAATAATAGAAAGAAAATGAAATTGATTGCTTATGTTGTGGGATAGAGCTTAAGCACTTGAAGCTGACAAGTAGAATAAAGGAAAGAGAGAACGAAGGAGGCAACGGTAACTTGCAAGAAGGTTTGGAAACGAATAGAAAAGAGATGATTACTTGGGGTGACTAGAGAGAGGAATGAAAAGAGGGCGTTAAAATTATGATCCAAAGTTAATACTTACTTTGTGGAGATGCTCCCTGGAAGTTTGAGGAGACTATCATCAAGATTATGACAAAGGTCAATGAAGCCATACCTGCACAAATATATGAAATGCATTAGCTCAGGATTTACACTATTACAAGCGTTTGTTCACTTTGTCAGAAATTTTGTTTGAATAGGATATATCAAGGCTAACGTCATATTTGGATTCCTAACATTTAAACTAATTTGTAGCTAAAAATCAAACAAGGCTAAATAGGATGCAAAATAGTTACAAACATTTGTAATTGCCATAAAAATTAATTTCCTCAGACAAAATAAACATGTTTGTTTGAAGTTGATTAGCTGCGATCGTTGACACTTCTCATCTTCATTATTGTTTCCGTTGATTGTCATGAATACTTGTGTGCTTTACGCTTTTTGGATGCGCATATTATTCTTGGGCTCAATATAGCTTTTGACGTAACTCTTTCTGGCTTTATTACAACCAAAAAGTGTAACAACGTGTATTCCATTTCGATTAGAATTGCGTCTGGCAAAAAAGTTTTGACTTGACTACGTTACCTTGTAAAACTAATAAAAAACCACTTTTACCAAACATTTAACAATATAAACTTTTAAAGTAAACGTGAAAGATCTCGAAAAATTCCAAACATTAATATCAAAGCATATAATCACATTCTATAGCAGTTGTATATGTTATATTAGCTGTGTGCATACTAAGTGTCTTCTAACAATCTAAGCAGTGAATTGTTGATTTATGAGACGTTAGTTATTAACGACCTCAGTCCATTAATGAACAATAATGTATCATCTGGTCCTTTGTATGTGTTTTGAAGATTATTTGTCCCTTGTTATTTGTTACCACTTTCCTGCTATTCCTTTGTCTTTGCGTTCTTTTACATTTGTGTAGTGTAAAATTACATAATTTTTCTCTGCATCTTGATCAATTATTCTTCCACTCAGTAACATCCAGTCTATATTGCTTATTACTCTGAAGATGTCAACAATTTAGTATGACGAAACGTTAGTCTAGTTTGAAAAAAGAAAAAAAATATATAAATATGTTTCTTTCTTGAAATATCCTTAGCCTGGCTGTCGTTTTCATATCTGAACTTGAATGGGTACTCTAGTAGATTAGTTGCAGCCTTATTCAAGAACATAAAAAATTCTCATTAACGATGGATAAAACCATCAAATGTATATGAAGGGGGTTAGGTATGATATGTTTTTTCGTAATGGTTACGAAATAAATATTTTATAGCTGTGGAAAGAAACTAATAAAACGGTATTATGTCATAAATAGTTTTAATTAGTGACTCGATGTTTCTTCCAACAACACAAAATTTTAAGTGATGGAATTTCAGTAGATGTGCCTCCTTTATCGTCGTAATGACATTTATGATATCCCATCCAGCAATTTATTAGTTGGTATTTAACTTAAAACTTGATACAATTAGTAAAACCCGTTTTATTGTCTTGCAAACAAAGTCACGAAAGGGTTCAATAAATAGCTTGATGAGCAAAGAATTGATTAAAGCTTAAAATATGATCTCTTCATGGATAAGCCTCAAGATGACAAACTTAAAAATTACATCATATTTAGAGCATTATTCCAGGCATATGAGTGTAGCTGTACGTAGATTTTTGGGGGCTTTTTTTCTTCATTTGCTCTCTGTTCTCGTTACTTTGCTTTTAGTGAATCTGTCCCTTTATATTTTCTTTCACTGTCTTCTCATATTCATTTGCTCTCTTGGTGATAGTTTGCGTAATTCCTTGTCTTTTGTTACCTTCTTTTATTTGTTGCTTTACTTTGACACATTTAAACACCTGTGTGTAAAACTATTAACTAGTGTCCTGTTGTTTATAATATCTATGTGTCACGTTATTGTAAGTTGTATCCGTAAGTTGCAGTTATCCCCAATGGTATAAGTGTTTGTAGATTTTTGTGATAATATTTAGGCAGATTCATGTAACTCTTGTAAAGTATACCTGACGAAGATAATATCGAAACGTCAAAGAAAATGTTTATTTTCTGAGTTATATATATATTTTTTATATATTATATATTATATATATTTTATATATTATATATATATAATTCTCAAAGAGTGGAGCATTACCACAATAGCTTGTTTTTCTCACTAAGGAAGTTGAGGGGGTGTGAACCCACGACTCATTGGTTAGAAAACCCAAACCTTAACAATAACATCATCAAGTGTACATGTGCCTCATATGAGAAGAACAGGAACAGTCCTTATAATTATGGGTCATGAACAATGCATAAATAATGTTTTATAACATAATTTATTTTCAGGTATTTTGCCAGACGCGGGTCACAGCAAATGATTTTAAGAAAACACGTAAAGCCGTATTACCTCCATCATGAGTTCAGATGATGATCCTAACAAGTCAAATATTCAATCATTTTAAGTGATACGTTTTGGTCTTACACATCCCACATCCTTTCCTTTCATTCTAACTCTGTCTACCAGTTAAAATGTAGCAAAGCTTTCCTTGTTAGCCATGTTATTCCGTGCCCTATTAATCACCATTTTTGACCACAAATAAGGATTGAAGTTTAGAAATGACAGTGGTTATATAGCTATAATGTATTCATAATTTCATATATCTAATACAAAAGGATACGTTGATCATATGGATACCTTGATAATGTCATATATCTAATACAAAAGGATACGTTGATCATATGGATACCTTG
>JAAAKM020004316.1:0-11791 GCA_010016025.2 Alatinidae sp. Z8VKAUB7J3 | reverse complement strand
ATAAAATGTCTTCAAATCCCTGGAGGCGAGCCACGAGCTTTCGATTAAAAAACCTTTATCAAGTAACAACAACGTTTAGCTTGTGAAAACAACAAGACTCTTTAGCTTGTTTCTGTTACTTCTTATACTAGAAAACGTGTATACCAATATATCAAGTCAAACTTAAAAAACTTTAAGTACCTTAGACTGACTGCCTTCGAAAGACATACGATAACGCAAGTAAGATTTTTGGTATTGACACTGACAATGAAATTACACCTAATTCCTTCATGGCATTCTTACGGTTTTTATCCTTTGTATGCCCATTATCTCTATCTCTCCGGGAGATTGGCAGCTTAATCTGATTGTTTATGTATTGCAGTGGTAACATGTTGAGAAATATCTATACCTATATAAAGAATGTAGGGCGTTTAGCACCCCTTATTCTCCATGCATATAACAATGCAGTCAATGAATTGAAGGGAATTCAGCTGATCCAGCTAGAAACATCTGCGCCTTTCATGCAGCAGTTTGAGGCATTTTGACAAAACTGTTTGCATGTAAAACTGCAGGTTTTTGTCCAATTTCGTGACAAATCTTGTGTTATTATTATTCCTAAAGAAGGACTATTAATGTTTTGCCCAGTAGTGTTTTGTGGGCTTCTCATGCGATGTTAAAGTATGGAAAATTGTCCTTAAATCGCGGCAAACATCACTTACTTAGTGATGTTCGGCTATGGTAATTTTTGATCTTCAACCACCGCCAACATGCCTACCTGTCGGTTAATTAGCCACCACTTCGGTTAAAAGGCCATACATTACCGCTCATGTTAACCCATGAAGCCATAAGAGAGAGCTTAACAAGTACCCACACTAGCGTTATCTCTTCAGGACGAAAATTAGTATGTTCCTGTGCTGTCTGGGAAGTGTAACAGCATATACAAGTTTGTTTAGGTACGTTTCAAGATCACTAAAATATACTATTGTGTGAAATTTTGAGTGTGGTTGGAAAAACCACTAGTGAGAGCACAAATTTTCCTAAACTTAAGCGTGTATCCTATGACTTTTAAATTAGTAAAGTTGCAACAAGTACTCTGATATGTAAACTAGACTTAGAATCTCAGATTAGTTAACTGAGCCACGCCCTGAACCACACCCAAGATCGAGCGGGCTTGGTCAAAGTTTGTCTTGCTAAGTGGCACCAACTCTAATAATAGACAATTTAAAGAAGTCACTCCTATGACCTACACCTATGGTGAGATCACAAGGGGTATGGGGGGCGGAAGGTCCCTGATCTTTGCTCCTACACATTCCTGCTCACGATTTCTGCATCTTCTGCATTTTGATGTGATACCATTTAGAAAAGGTCCGGAGCCAGAGTTAGAAATCTGGAGGGGCTGAAATGTTTTATGGGAAGGAGGACTCTGAAATTTAAGAGGATGAAAGTGCAACGGTTTAAAAACAGCCTATAGGCGTTGAATCTTGGCACACGTGTGCATGAGAGGCATTGATCCTGAGGAGAAATTCTGTATGATAGAATAGCTATGGAAGCCAGTTTTAGATATAGTACAATCGCAGACGTCTTCTAATAACAACACATTATTTTTAATGAATTGAAACACAGCGCTGTTGTGTGTATCTTGAGAAACGATTACAGTAGATTTTTTCTCTCTCGAGGATAGTCGGATAGCTGTATCAATAATCGTAAAAGCAAAGTAACAAGTTAGTCGGTTGCCAGGCGGTTTTGTATATTGATAATGTAGATCCATTCACGTAACCTGCGTGTAAAAATGTAAAAAAACAATCAATGAGCTTCGTCTATCAGATTTTCCTACGACATCTGGTTGTAACAGCCTACATCGCAGACTCTCCTCTAAAAGTACTCCTTACAAAGACTTTGTTTGGATCTGCAATGCAGGCTGGCAGTAGCATAGCAAAACATGAACTTTTTTCCCTTCGCCGTTCACGATCAAATACAAACACATGCTTTGCAAATAATCACAGAAAGATGACAAAGGCCTTTTTTGTCACCTTCCAATTTCCTTTGTGGCAGTTCCTTGCAATATTTGATTCCGCGAAGTCTGAAAGAAGTACAGTCTATCATATGCCAAGCAGATAAAACATGATAGTTAAAAACTAAATAGGCCAAGAGGTTATGGAAGATAATACAACCCATTTTCGGAAAGTCAGAATCAATAGGAATGTTAATGTCGCACCAAAGAGATGGTAAGGATGGACTCTTGTATTTCCTTTCATTACTCCGTTGAACATATAGGACGTCTTATCATGCAATTGCATTCAGTGGTCAGTTAATATTTGTTTGATAGGAGTATGAAGAACCTTTGATAAACTAAATACGCTTAGAAACGTATGCTTCAACTCTAGTAAAATGTCTGATGTCAATGTGTTGTCTCGCAAAGTAAACCATGTTGGGCGCAGACACATTGATAACAGGGACATATTTCTCCTTAGTGTAGTACCTGTGTTAAATGGCGACCGATGCCCTTAATCTTTTTACTACTCACAGTTCCGAAGGAGACTTTCAATATCAGCAAAGGGTTGCTATGTGTCCAGGTTCAGTGTCTCTTTTTATGGTGTTTGAACCATACGATAGCTACAATTAGGTTCTTCCTCTCACAGAATTCTACAAGTTATTCACCTCTTTCATTTCTTTTTCCTAGTCCGAATGACTCCATTGTCTTTCCAGTGTTATCTTCCCCTACAACAAAATTCCATCCTACAAGCAAGATGTTTATGGTGTTTCTTTTTTCTTCATCTATCAGTCTTTCTATCTCTTCATACACCTGTTTTATAACTTCGTCATTATACTCACTGGTGGGCATGTACACTACGATGATAAGCATACTTACTAGATTTCGCTACAAAAAATTCTCACTAACAAGAGTCAGTCACTCAATTGTAGTGTTTTGATGAAACTTTATAAACTTATTTTGTCCAGTATTATTGCCAAACCTCTTTCGCTCTCCTTAAATCCACTTGAAGTAACTCTAAATTCCTTACTGCTGAATTCCCTGTTTCCTTCCCATCTCGTCTCACAAATTCCCAGAATGTTTAGCTAATTTCTGGTTATTTATATTTTCACATATTCTGACTTTTTGATAAATATGCAGTGGAGTTGGGAATTCTCATTCCTGTATCACAATCAAATAAATATATTAACTCACTATCGAAAGCACATCTTTACATGAGCTGAACATTGATTATGCAATCACAAGTTAATCATAACCACGCGGTGCATAGGGCCTACTGTTAAACAAGACACTTGAAACATGGAAAGTTCACTGTTGAACCTAATTAACAAAAACAACAAAAATTTCTTAATTAAACTTAATTACACTTCACAACTTGCATACTGCTGCGAAACTTCTGGAATAAACCTTTGTGTAAAGGTTTCGTTAGAACGTCTGCTTTCATCTCATCAGTAGGACAACAGACAAGATCGACATCTCCAGACAATACAACATCACGAATAAAATTATTTTTCACGTCAGTGTGTTGTGTACGTCCATGAAATTTAGGATTTCTGGACAGTCCTTTACAGCCTTGATTATCTTCAAAAAGTAAAGTAGCCTGAAGCTGTTTAAAACTTAAATCAAAACGTAAAGAACGCAACCATAAGCCTCCTGAATTGCGCTGGAAGCGGCCACGTACTCTGCTTCCGTTGATGAGAGAGCTGTATTTGTTTAACGTCCAGTCGACCATGAAACTAAACCTCCCCTAACACCAAGAAGATAGCCTGACTTAGATTTACGGTCTGAGTTGCAACCACAATCTGCATCTACATAACTTTCTAATTAAACAGTTTTCTGCGGTATATCTTCAAATAAAATACCAAAATCTAAAGTTCCTTTTAAATATCTAAAAATCCTCTTCACAGCTCTCCAATGCTCCTGACTGGGATTTGATGCAAACTTATTGATGGAACTTAATGCTAATGATAAATCAGGCCTTGTACCACACGTCATATATGTTAAGGCTCCAACTGCCTGCTGATACCTTCCCAATTTAAAAGGTCCTCCTTCATTTCGCTCTAAAGTCGTGGAGTGATCCTTGGGTGTGTTCACTGGTCGACAGTCTTGCATACCAAACTTTTTCAACTCAGATTCAACATACTGTCGTTGTGACAACCACATCTTCTTAGCGTTTCTGTCTCTAACAATCTCTAGGCCTAAACAGAATTTAATTTCACTAAGATCAGTCATTTCGAAATAACTATTTAAGATTGCCTTGCTATCCTCCATCAACTGCATGCTAATAGAAGCTAGAATAACATCATCGACATACAAAGACATAATAATAAAGTGATCTCATACCGACTTCGTATATACACAACTATCACTTGCGCATTGATTAAAACCTGCCTGTTTTAAAGTCTTGTCGACTGTCATGTACCAATATCGCGAGGCTTGCTTAAGTTCATGGAGACTTCTGTTTAACTTACAAACGAGGTTCTAGTTGCCCTATTGCTCAAAACCTTCGGATTGGTGCATATAGATTTCTCCATCTAACTCTCCGTTTAAAAAACGCAGTCTGGACATCCATTTGGTGGACTTCCAAATCTAGCTCATTTGCTATAGCCAAAATAGATCTGATAGGCGCATACCTTGCCATAGGTGAAAAGGTCTCTTCAAAGTCTAGACCCGGTTTCTGTGAGTAGCCTTGTGCCTCTAACCTTGCCTTATACTGATCTATAGAACCATTTGCTTTTCGTTTTGTTTTATACATCCACTTACAACTGATCGCCTTTCGATCCTTTGGCAACTCTACTAAACACCACGTTTGATTCTTTTGCAGCGAGTTATTCTCACTCTGCATTACTTATCTCCACTTTTCTTTTTCAGGGCCTGAAAGTGCCTGATTTACATTTGTGATTCCTCCCATAGTTGTACTTCAACAGACATCATGTCATTTAATACTTCATCTCCAATCCACTCACCATAACGATCTGGTGGCTGAGCTGTGCGTGTAGAACACCTAACGACACGCTCCCCTGTATGCTGATTATCAGTATCAATTTTGTTATCAGCAATAGTGTCAACATTGTTTTGTTCTGTCTCAGAAACTTTTGGTTCTATGGTGATCTCGTAATCAAAAGCTCTCTTTAAATCGTCATGATTTACTCTACCGCAAAATCCATTCTCCACAAAAAAACATCTCGACTGATAACAACCTCCTTTGTTTGGGATTAATAATGCGATACCCTTTGCATTTCCTGCTATAGCCAAGGAAATAATGTTTTCGATTCGTTGCCTACCACTTGCTCTTTTTTCTTTGGGAATTACCCCGTTGCAGTCGCACCCAAAGACACGAAAATGGCTTACATTCGGTTTACGACCAAAAAATGCTACAGAAGGAACCTTCCCCTCGACTGATGACGTGGCACACGCATTCAAGACATGCTCTGCTTTATTGACATCCTCCGCCCAAAAATGTATAGGGTAATCCGGCATGATGCAACATTGCCCTGGCATGCTCAACAATAGTTCGATTTTTCGACAGTTACAGCACTTAATGCCAGATCAATTTTTATGGCTGTTATTACTTGATTTCTAATATCCATTGACAGATACTGCAGAATTCGTTTTTTCACGGCTAGCATTCGATTTTATATACAAAGCTTCATCGTTTAATTGGGTCTTCAGTCGCTCCTTGCGTTTTTGATCTTCCATCAGAAAACGTTAACGCAGGGCCTGTAGTGTGAGGTTCTCGGGTAAACTCAATAGGAGTTCCCAAACTTGCTAGTCCTCTTTGACTTCGGCACCAGCAGGAAGAAGTTGATCCACTATCTCCTGGTGACGGTTGATATGTGCTCACATGTCGTCCCCCTCTCTCATAATCGCATCTCTGTACTTGAGCTTGTAGAAAATAATGTTCTGCATTGACTTCTGCTCGTACTGTCCACAGAGTGCTTCCCACATTTCCCTCAATTTGGTATTACAAAAGACTGGGTTGAATGCAATCACGAGTTAATCATAATCACGCGGTGCATACTGTTCAACAAGGAACTCTGAACTTTCCCGCTTACACAATTCAAGACTTTTTCTGACAATCCAGCAAATTAATTCGTAGTTCTTTGCTAAAAGGTTTTCACTTGATAACGACCTGAGAGGCCCTATCCCCTCTCTTGGCGGGCGCAAGCCTACAGCATTCTGTAATCCTGTTCATGCCGTCAATTTCTTCCTCAATCGGTTCATCTTTATGAGAGTTCTTGGGATGTTTTGTGGCGTAGTTTCCCATTGCCTTCCCCAAGGTGTTTTATTGAGACACCATCTCTAGCTACATGAGTGGTGATGCACCCCTGAGCCCCAACATTTAGTGGTTTTTGTTTCTCTTGCCACTTGGTATGTTGCTACCCTCCTCATAAGATCTTCTAGGGGTTGCCGGTTTAGTCGCCTACAAACCGACCATGGAACAAGTAGTACTAGTTTAGATGGTACTAGTTGCAGAAATAAAGCCTTTACATTTTATAGGTTTAGCCTACGGTATGTATATAAATAAGTAATATATAGAGAGACTTACGGCAAAGATAACTAGATGGCTTTGCTACTACAAGTTGTACGACTGTGAAATCCTCATGTGAAAAGGAATTTCAAGTTATAACTGTTACTGATACTAAAGATTTTAAAAATTACTTTTCTAGGTTTGTTGCTGAAGGCTTCTTATAACCTTAAAAACTGCGTGTCGATAGACTGTTTGTGATCGATATTGGTTATTGTTTCACTATATTGGAAGGTTGGTCAGATTTGGCGGTGATGTGAAATAGTGCTTTATTTAGCTTTCGGCAGGGGAAAATTTTCCTAGTGCACATACCATCCATCGTTCCATCCAGAAAATTGACAACGTTGAAATTAACTTCCGCGGTGATTCTTAAATTAAAAGTTGAAAAAAGTTGTAATTTATCTGTTCTTTCCTTGTCCGCTTATCTTTCAGATTTTACCCGAATAATCGCCAGTCTGTCAACTTTTGATAATTGTAAATTGTACATCGATGCCGAATCCTCCACCCGCCAAATCCCGTACCCGAATACGTTTGCCTGTGTCAGCAAAAAGAGGCTAGCATTTCTTTAGCTTTTGTAAGGTAGTAATATTATTGTGTCACATGCTTAACAGTGAATCATGGTGCGCCAACAGAGAAAGTTCCTCATTCAAGATTTGAATTGACATAAACTATTTCAACATGCTATATTATCATACCTAAAATAATTATAAACTACAAAGAGGAAAATATGATTACTTGTGACGATTTCTATTAAGACTGAAGATTTAGAATAATAGTATTCAATTGCGGGACCCCGTGTTCATGTTCAGGATTCAATAAAAAAATTGTCAAAATGTCATATTTCCCGTCCCTATGTCGTCAATGTGCCCCACACAAGAGCATGCTTACTGGAATCGGCAAGTGCAAACGCAGCTGCAGTTAAAGAATAGCAAATAAGCGGAAAGGCAACTCTTGGCGGAACTATTTGATCTTTTAAAGGTCACTAACAGGCACAAAGATGCGTGCTTGAGCTCTTTTGTGTAAAGCGTAAGTGAGGCTATAAGAGATTAAAATGTGTCAATAAAGATAAATTTGTCTTCATTGACAACGGAGAATCGAGAAATGTAAATACAACGGACTACAGATTAGGAGATGTGGATACAGAATCTAGCCAGAGAATAATCAAATAATAGTAGCAAAGAAAATAAGGGTTACAAGTAGCAGATAACGATTGTAGCTGTTCAGACAATTTCTAGATGGCGATAACAAGAGTCGGTCTAAACAGCGACTCTTAACGGCACTTATACACGAGCGAGTTAGCAACAGTTTTCTTCAGTCGTACACAAATAATTCTGCTGGAAAATCTTACTGTATAGGCTTATATATGTTGTATGGAATATTGGATTAGTCGATAAGGTAAGCTTGTGTCCTACTTTAGGAATAATCTTTAACATAAAATGAGCTGTCGTTACATATCCCCCACTTTGTATTTTCGATATTTGCATGTTTGTGGTTTTAGCTGTAGACTCTAGTATAAGCGCGAAGGGAAAGATTTCACGCAACGTGGTGAATGTCTTCACATACCGGAGATCGAGGCGCGTATCGTAAATGTGGCAAAATTCGTCCGCAATGAAAATGTAGCCAATTTCGTTATGGTTGCCGTTTTACGTCGTAAGTGCCTTGTCTACAAGTAGATTTGAATGTTATTTACTTAAATGGAATTAGTGCGAGATTCAAAAACAACATCGACACTACAGTTCGTTGATGGCTTCGGAAACAGAGCGTCCAAAGTGTAACAATGTCACATGCCTTCTTTGCCTGAGCTTTATTCACTTTATTTTGCACTCACATTTTCCATCTAATGTGATTCTACAACCTAAATATTTAAAACTGGTAACATTTTCTATGTTCTTATTATATACCTTCAGCTGACATATGGAATTTTTGCATTTTTGCTTACTGTTAAACAAAAGGTCCTCTTGCAGTTTATTTTAAGTCCCAATGTTTCACTTTCTTCAACTACTTTGTCTAAAGTGACTTGTAATTTTTCTGCTGAGTCTGCCATAAGCGCTGTGTCGTCAGCATATCTTAGGTTATTTATATTCTTTCTTTATATGATCTTTTCACTATACAAAGAAAACATTTCTTGGGAAAACACACATCCTTGTCGTACTCACATTGTACAGATACCGAGTCACTTACGTCATTTTTCAATCCCAATTGCTGCCTCCTGATTTAAATATAGATTTCTTGTAACTCAGATATCTTTCCCGTTTACTTTCAGTTGTTCAAGCATTTTTCTGTCAGTTCTCTGTGCCGAACCCTATCGAATACTTTTTCATAGTCAGTAAAGCATATAAACAGGTCCTTCAGTACTTAAACACTTATCGATTAGCATTCTTACGCAAAACAGAGCTTCCCTGGTTCCTTACCCCTCCATGAAACCAAAATGTTCTTTCGAAATATTCTTTCGAATTGGCTTTCGACTCCTTGACATGAGCACCCTTAGCAAGACCTTGGTAAATTAATTCATTCAGCCTACTATTCTATGATATTCACATTCAACTGTTCTAGGTAACTGACTATAGTGTTTTCTCTGGCATATTTCCTGTGTCATAAATAGTACTAGAGATTTCCTTGACTGTTGCTATACCGAAGGTTCCTAATACCTCTAGTTTTCCTTAAATTCATTAAATAGTTCCAGCTATTAACTATGATTAAACAAATGTGTGACAGACGAAATCCCATAATGTGAGTGGGTGATCATAACTATTAGTGTCGAACCTTTTTTGTCAGAAATTTCAATTTCAAATTCAAGGGGGGCATCATAAAAAAAGTCTTTAAGGTAGTTTCTTATCATTCAGGTCCAGGGTGCTAGCGAAATATTTAAAAGGAATTTTTGAAGCTAGTTTGTAAACCTAATAAGTCTACAATTCGGTCTTAAAAATACTTTACTTCCACTTCCCCTTTGATACATGGTCCATTAATAGAACCATAAGACAAAAGCATCTGTAGTTAAGGTACCAGGATCTACGTCTACACATTGGGAACAGTCAGTGAACGTTGGAAGAGGATCGGTGGATAAAAAAGTTAGCCATAGAAGCGATTATTCCACAGTATAGTTGATCCACGGTCCACGTGCATCGCACATACTACACCGTTGTCATAGTGGGACGATTAAACGTCGAGGCTTTTCACGAAACGTAGTCCCAGAGTAATAGATATGATGTGACTGTAAAGGAAGGGGGCATCTGACCCACAGACACGGCAAAAACACCTATTTTTCTTTGCATGCTATTTTGTTACAACTAGTTGTGGTGTGTTTCCTCACATGTTGTTTCATTGGCCTCAATGGTAATAGGTCACTCGATTTCGACGTCACTCAAGTTGTAGGACAGTAATCAAACCCAATCGTATAGCAGACAATGACTTGGAAGAATACCTCCTCTTTCATGACCTTGTATGAGATAGTGGATACTTTCATGTGTGAAAGCGAGGTTGTGGTCACTGCAAATTAGCCTAGACGTACTTCTATGCTAAGATTTTTTATCGATTTCGACACTATAGATTGGCCTCGGTTTGAATCGGCCAAAGCTGTTGCATCAAACTCGTGAAAAATCTGTTAGCTAAACTCAAAACCAAAAATATTTTAGATCATAAACTAGACGTAAAGGCGTAGTAGGGCCGAACTTAATATTCAGCACGCTGCAATTTTTAAAAACCGTGCTTAAAATTAACATAAAAAAGCGTTCTAACACTGAAGCACAAAGGAGGGCTCAAGATTTTAAGGACGACCTCCAGATCTTGTGAAGTCTGTGATTATATTGTTTTAAACTATAAATATTGAAAACATTCACGCTTGATACTCCCGTTACTTCAATACACTTTTTTCAATAAGAACAAATTTATTAAGAACATTGAGGCTCAGATTGTCAAAACATTAATAACAATTTAAGAACAACACCAGGCTGGATGAAAACGCATAGAAACATAATTTGTTGCACAGTGGTTTACAACAAAATTAGTTCAACGTCATCAATGTATTCGACTCTTGTGTATTCCAATGAACCGTCGCTGAATGAAATGTTGAACTCTCCAAGTTTGTTGTTACAGTACATGATTTCCCCCTCAAAACAACTATATTCATACAGACCCCTAACTCGTTTGTCTACAAGAGGCAGCTGTCGTAAGAACAAAATAAGAACAAATGAGCCTGCTTGCAAATGAAAAAATAAGAACACTGAACCTCAGCCCAAATTATCTGGTCCTTACTATTAAAAAAGTGTAGTTCATACCATAAAAAATGATATGAGTTTCCTTTGTCCAAGCGATATGGTTTATCAGTGATTTCTTGAAACGACAAAATAACCGGTGCCAGGGCACGACGTTTTTTGTTATTCGGTTACCGTTCGGTAAACTTTCGCCTTCTTTCCCTCCCCCGACCTCAACTGTATTCTTCGTACCGTCCCATTATAAACGGCAGGTTAAGTCCAAACCATAAAAAATGATATGAGTTTCATTTGTCAAAGCGATAGGATTTATCAGTGATTTCTTGAAACGACAAAATAACCGGCGCCAGTGCTCGAGGTTTTTTCGTTAGTGGGTTACCCTTCGGTTTGCGTCCTCGATTCATGAGAAGATGCACATCTACAAATGCCTGTGAATAATAAGGTATGCAACTTAGGACTCAAAAAAATTCAATTAAAATAATAGAATTGATTCCTAACAAAACTGTAGTATTTGTAGGCAGTAACTATCCTTGACATTACGCATACCAGAACCATGCTGCGCGGTACGCTACAGGCCGCTCTTCAATTTCCTGATCTGAACCAATTTTCAGACCATTTTAAGGCAGTATATACGCTTACGAACTTCTTTCTTAACCTTCCTCTATTCGCTACAGCTTAATTTCCTGGAAATATAACGATGGAGTCCAATATGGGCCAACTATGACCCACGGTCAGTGCCCAGTAAATGGGATGATTACCTAACCTCCTAACGAACCCTCCTTAAGATATCATATAGTAACTGACGCACCTGATTACCCTAGGACTTTCGCTTAGATCTTATCATCAGAGACTTTGAGGAAACTGCTGCATGATATCTATACATAAACATTTGTTAGCGTAACAGGACAATCCCCCCCCGAACAATTGCCCCCTGAAAAATTGCCCCCTGGCCAATTTCCCCCCGGACAATTCCTCTCTGGCCAATTCCCCCCTGGACAATTTCCCCCGGACAATTTCCCTCCACTAAATTTTGACTATAGTCTAGGTACTTCGGAACAAAATTTCAAAACCATCGGTTTGAATTAA
>JAAAKM020004314.1:0-11792 GCA_010016025.2 Alatinidae sp. Z8VKAUB7J3 | reverse complement strand
TTGCTTCAACCCCGCGTTCCAAAACCCTTAGTATGTTCTCTGAAGCATGAGCAGTGAGGCCAATAGTACAACTGTCACTAAATTGAAATGTATAGGGCTTTTTCGAATACGAAACCAGAGTGCTCCCTTGAGAAGCAGTCCAGCCATTGTACTGTATTGACCCTAATTAAAAGATCAGTTTCTTGGGTCCTCTTTTTTCTAGTCGTTGGATATTGGAAGTTGAAATACGAAATGTGCCTTTTGACTTTCCCAAATTTAATTCATAGGTTTCTCTTGTATTTCACTGTCTTGGAAATACAGTCTAATGAAATCGTTTTCAACATCCATTTCTTCCTCTATTGAGCCTTTGTCCGAGTTATGATCTTTCGTGTACAAGTCTTTTACGTATCATCTTGACCAGTAAGCGATGTGCCATCAATACTGATCATACCCCTAACCATATACCTCCTTTCTGTCTCTAACTCAGTCTTTCACCTTCTTTTATATCAAATTTAGCCTTCCACTTTCCGCACTGTGGCCAAAGATAGAAGTGAAACTGACGTCACCACACATAGCAAAAAATAGACCTGAAGAAGTAGATTTGAAGAAGGCAACAACGGTCAAAGCAACAAGAATATCAACGTAGTAGATTAACTTCTCTGAGAACCGCAAATTTGCTAATAAATCCTCGAAACAATCAAGAGCTAACAGTTATATAATTTGGATGAAATTCTTTAAAATTAACGTTCTTTAAAGTCCTGCTCACTAGCTTAAAGTCAGGGATATGTGGTTGAGTGCTGTATTTGCTCTTTTTCAATCTCTCCCAGATCGTATTGTTAAAGTAATTACATCAGTATTCCCATAAATCGGGACCCTATAGTTTAGGGTAGTAATTGTGATTAGAGAATAGCATAACTGCAAGAGCGACTAAGTTGGCCTGAGCTCAAAAAGAAGGTGTTTGTTTCAATCGTAAGTAAAATGTTTGCTTCCCTCATTCTAGGTTGGAAACAACCAATAGATATATTTGAAGAAGCAACTGTACAGGATCAAAGGCGCTTAAATAAAAACATCAAATTTAACTGAAGTCTAAGTAATGGTCTAAATCTGCAAAAGAAATTCCTCAGTAAACCCTAATAGGACTCTATTGCACACATTAGTGGCATTATTATGAGTATATATTGACATATGAGATTGTCAAGGAGGATTAGTTACTTATATTTAATGAAAAGAGGATAATTTGTTTTATCTATTATAGGTTATGATATTTCCACTTAACAAGAAGGCGCTGGTGTAATTTTAAATCTACATACAGTATTTTGAAATATGAAGAAAATGTGAAGACTACTTTAAAATTAATTGACAGGACGTCGGTGTCTTTCGAAACTACTTTCATTCTCGCATCATAAAGAACAAGCATTGCACAAGTGGCGCCAGACGTCCCTCTATCGGTTTCCTCTTGTAATACAACCAGACACCCTCATATCACTTAAGCAGCTGCAACTACAAGTTTTGCTCTGCGGTGGAAAACGCAAGCTTAAAAGAATCTACGAAATGTGAAATTAGAGACTGGTTCCAAGCCTAGGCTCTCCTCTGTACTCTGGGTTCGTGGGCACTTCACTTTCTTCCTCACACTTTGTGTTCCTCAAGTTCGTCAATACCATGACCAGAATGTTGGCGTCTGTGCCGGATACTCTTACCTGGAACCAAGGAATCTATTTTAGCAATGTTAATAGCCAACACGTAATTTTGATGATAAAGAGGTTAAAAGAATAGCTTTAGAACTCTAGGAACAGTTTTGCAAAGCGTTCACAAAAGGCTTAATGTCTTTTAAAGCAACACCCATTCTTGTCATTGCTCAGGTTTACTTTGACGTAAACTAAATGATCCCATACCAAAAGACAAACTCTATAGAAATAAGGACCCGAATCATTCATGCACATTTTTGGTATTTGTTTCAGATATCTTGAGTTGAGTGAAAGTAATTCTTGTAATTAAAAAAGAAGCATTTTATTTCATCTAATTCAGTATCCACTAATAGAGGGTCCAGGGGGGAAAAATGCTACCATTGGGTTACCAGAATCCAGCTGTGGGTCCTTCGTTCTTATTTTGGTAATAGGATTTCTTCGTTCGATTAGCAATTTGTTGGAATTTGAATGTAAAGAATCTGTTCAGAGTATATTTTGATGACATTATGTAGTAGAAAATTGGGTAAACTTCACTTTGATCTGGTCTACATATATACATATTATATATGTTCTATTATTCACATCCCTTAAGGCTTGCATGCACGCAGCCAAGGGCGGGAGCGGGGGGGGCTATGCCCGCCCAACAAGTAAAACGTGGCCACGTTTGCCCCCAAGGAAAATCCTTACAGGCATTTAAAAATGGATCACTTTTGTATTTCGATTCACTAGACGACAAAGACGAGAAGTACGAGCCTTTTAGGGATTATAAAAATTCAAAATTTTCCCAGCCAACAAAACAACGGTGGACATGCTTGGAAGGAAGGATGGGAGGGAAAGGGTTTCGTCTTGAATTTGCCCCCCTATCAAAATTTGACTGGCTGCATGGCTGAAGGGTTGTAATGCATATTTACTTAATCTGGCTAAATTTTACTGAAAGTGTGTTAAACACCTATAAATATACTCAAAAAAGTAGAAGTGAAAGGAGGAAAAGAAACAGAAGCCGGAGAAAGAATTTGGGAATGGAAGGAAGGAAGATACGATGGTAGAATGGAATTAAAAAGGAGGAAAAGTAGCCAGCTATGATGCTGGAGGAGCCACAAGAGAATAAAGAAAGTCAGATGAAAAACTCAATCCATAGTTTGAGAATTCACTTATATTCCTTTTATAATACTTTTTAACTTTTTGATGTCTTTTATTTTTTAAATTTATTATTGGCCCTTCGAATGATGTTCTGATTTGTGTCTTTATGCAAACTTTTTTACTTCGTTTTTAGTTTAGTAAAAAGTTTTAACCAAGGTGAGGCGACTCTTTTTCAGTGGTTAGCCTCTCGCGAGAAGACTTGGAAGCCTTCTCTTTGCTCTACAATAATAATGGTCTATTAAAAAGTATCATCCGCATTTTGAATGTCCAACACTCAAAACAATTGTCCAGAGTGGTGTGTTTAACTGTATTTGAGCCTTAAACGTCATTCTAAAAAACATTAATGTCTCAAATAAATAGATCCAATAGACTTTCCTTTGCGGTTTAAAATATAATTGAATAATTAAGTAAGTTTTAAAGACCAAGTTAGAAACCTTTCATGGATTATTGAAACAACTCTCCCAGGATATTCTGTGAGAAAGCGTACGTGCTTTCATGTACGGGTGGTTAAATGGAAATCGGAACTAAGTGAAGTGGAGATCCGGAGATGGTTTATCTCTAGTTTTAAGTAACTTAGCCACTCCTTTATGTTGGATGTTCTCTCATATACCTTCCTTATCATCTCATCCTAGAACAAGTAAACAAACCATAGATCATCCGAAAAGCAATTAATCTGAAAAAGCCTTGTGACTTACTTAATATCCAGCTCTATTACACAAGGAAGTAAAAGCATTAAATTGAACAGTTGTTCTTGACGTTCACATCATCTGCCAGACTACACTTTTTGAGTCGCTTAAGGATGAAATGGAAGCAATGTAAATGTTAGCAAAAGGATAAACATCTGCGAGTTATTGAGCGTCACTAACTGTCCTGCATCTGTCAAAAATCGGTAAACATTTTAAAAAGCACTCTTACATTGCTAAAACTAGAAAACCACTGGTTGTGGCATGTCTTTGCGAGATGCAGATGGACACTCACAGCGATCGCATGCTATATGGTAAGTAATATCTTGATAACTTCTAATTCTGTTGAATATTTTTCATCAATAAAATTCAAGACTTTTAACAGATTTGAAGGTATCATCGCATAAGTTACTTTTTACTCCAAAACATGAAATCAAGTTAATTCCCCTTCTCATCTTCGGGTAATATCAAAACCCTTTGATGTACTGAAAAGGATAGATTTTTAACAAATTTCTGTCCCTGTTTAATATTTATGATGAAAAAAGTTCAAGATCTGTAACAGATTTGAAGTTACCGTCGTATATATCAGTATTTACTTCTAAATTTAGGAACCAACTTGCTCTCCCTTCTTGTTTTCGTGCAATATTATGATCATTGCTGTAGGAAAAATGTTTTATTTTCATTGATTGTAACAGAAGCTATTATCATCTAACCGTATTTCAATTCATCAGACTGTTCCTTTCCAGTGCGTTTACAGAAAGATATTGTAGATGATAATCGGTTTAATATCTGTAAATTGAATTAATTAAAAAGGATGATAATTCTCTTTGCGCTTGGGTTCAGCTTACAAAAATACTGACCCAATAATATTTTCTGTGAATATTACAAAACTCTTTGTTTGCTGCTCTGTTATCTCTTCCCAGGGCGTCGTAGGTAAGAAGTGTAGGCTCTATATCCTCAGCAATGTGTATTTTATCCCTTGCGATGGAATAGGTCTTTTGACGCAGAAACGTTGTACTGCTCCCATCAATACGACTGTTCACCCAATGCAAGAGACATTTATTGCACTTCCTAGCATTTCTAGCAAGGCTGGGCTTGGCCTTTTTAATGTCATTTGAACGCTCACAATCCATAAAAACAGCTTGAAGCAGCAAAGTCATCTGAATAAAATTATTTATTTCATCTGACGTCTTTCAAAGTGAGAAAATGTAGAACAACAGTCAAATGAATAGAATGCCTCAGTTTAATCCCTTCTCTAGTTGATTTAAAATTAAAGAAATATTGGTAAAATTTAGTCCTTCCTATTTTAACCGGTATTCTGAAGCTGTGCTGACACCTACTATACTTGCGTGTGCGAGACGAAAATGTTGTGTTTATTTGAAAACCAAGCCCAATAATTTATTTTGGTTTATAAGTAAATTCTGAATCACATAATGATAGGAATGAGAATTAAAGCGCTCAAGAATTCGATTACGTAATAGTCATAGGACATCGGGATTTCATCCTACTCCTTAAAACTGTCGAATCCACTCCACAGAACGCTAGGAGAAAATCACGAGGAAACAAAATGGAGCGTCAAAACTTTCTTGGTCTTCGCTCCGTATGTTACCCAGAGTATCCAGCGGTTTGGAGGATATAAACTCAATAACAACAGATGCGAACATTTATGGCTCTACGTTTTGTTACTAGTAAAGGGGACGACCAACCTCAATAAACATAAGATAATTCCAGGGGACCATTGAATATGGTCATTGATTGATTAAGTTGCCGTACGCATTTCTTCCACGCGTGACCATTTTGGTTTTATACTCTGCAACCCTTTCAAATGAGTTTGTTTGTTTCATTTATTTCCTACTTTGGGCGGATCCAAAGGATAGGACGGGACGGACGTGTGTATAAGAAGTCGTATACGATAATGCTTCTAGTAAGCTCATATTTAAAAGATGAACAAGCAGGATAAATAGAACAGTTATTTAATGAAGTAATGAAGTGAAGTAAATGAACCACAAATAGTAAACAAACTGGTATAAATTAGTTCATTTGAATTTGAGGCTGTCCTCCTACGCCGTTTCATTCCCTCAAACAGCACACCAGAAACATACCTGAGAATGTTAAGGTTGCTTATTTTGAAAACAAATGTCTCAATGCTGATAGATGGTAGGTCTGGCCTCCTTGCTGCTGGCACTAATGTGATTGTTGGCAGTAAGATTTGTGGCATAAATTTACTTCAGCAGACTCCTTTTCCGCAAAATGTTTCGCTTCATTCATTCAGTCATTCATGCCCTTCCGCAAATCATTTTACTTCTAAACTTTGTGAACGTAGAGGAGTTGCGAAGTCGACCGCCGACGAGAGACTAGGGAGAGGCTGAAAATTTATGACTCTCTCATCTTATTGTCACAAAGAACAACATATCCTTTTGTTTGAGAACAATAAAATATTGAAATCCACTTTGTACCGATGTCATAAATGTAGTTTGAAAAGGACTGCAATTCGTGGCTTGAGTGATACGCCATAAAATGATATCTACTTCTGTTATTCTAGAAATGAGATAGTGATCACAGTATGCGTATCTGTACATTGATGAGGAAATGTCCAAGTAACTTGCTTTGGGTCCACCATCGTATAGGTACTCTCGAGTGCCAAATAATTGTACCCCCCGCTTATTAATATTTTGTAATTTATAAACCACCCCGTTCCTTATTAGGACCCCCCGTTTATTAATTTCACGGAATTTTCCCAGTAATCAAAATGTAAATAATATCTGAAACTCTTGAATAACTTCCCATGCAACATTTGACCCTAACACAGTTGCTAATTAGTCAATTAGTACTATTTTTTGTCCTCATGTGTGTCATCCTTATTTAAAACTTTCACGAAATTGAGACTGGAGTTCAGACCGCCTGTTTATTTGCCCCCCCCCCGTTTATTAACTTTAGACCGCAATGATGACCCCCCATTTATTCAGACCCCCCGTTTATTCGGTACTCCAGAGTAATGTTATTTCGTGCGCCTGAGGAACATACATTCGTTCGGTTTCACTGACTAACAAGCTTTTGTAAGAACGACACCTGTGCTTTTCTCGAACATTACATAGTTTCAGCTTGTTCATATCATTTCAGCTGTCGGTTTAATAGGTAAATGATGCGATGGGAAGACAGTAGAAAATCCTCTAGCGATTAAATAATTCAACATAAAATAGGAAGCTCTTACCATTGGATAACAAAATATCCGGTGACAGCTCATTACATGAAATTCCTTGTTTAATGAGTCCATTTAAGAGCTGAGAAACGGCAAGGAAATGGTAAACTAAAAGTTAAAGAAGGTTTAGAGGGTAAAGATGGTAAACAATCAGGGTCTTAGATCGGAAAAGAGGTGCTGTAGCTGATGAATGAGATTGCATTACTATACCTCATATGCCGGTAAGAATAATTTTTAAAGCTGAGTAGCTAATGCTTTATAATTTAGATTTTCATACTAAAGAAAGTATTTGTTTGTTTAAATAGAAATCATTTTATCAGACATACTTTTCTACTTTTCTCTGGCATGTACGTCACTAAAAGAAAAAGTTTCTGGTTTAGCTGCGTATAACAACCGCTCTTTCATATTAAGGCAAGAATTGGAAATCCTCACCTAGGATTGTGGAACGCAATCTTGTCAAAATATTTTACATTTGTACCTGTTTCCAGGGGCCGTAATCTTTGAAATATTCTCTAGATCCTCTTGGTGATAGAAAAACGAAAGTCTTCACAAGGAGTTGATCAATAAGGAGTTACGTACAGCGAAAGCAAATATGCCTGCTAGGTTTGAATGTGTGTCTGCATTGATCATAAACCTTTATTCAAGAACTTTAGTTGGACTGAATCACAAAATGTCACGTCAATAAAATCTAGGAAGACATATATATTAGAAAAATTACTCTACAAGAAAGACATACAGGAAGGAAATTGTCAAGGCATGAAAGTTCTGACCACCATAGCATAAAGGAAGATTTTATTGAATCGAATTTTGACTTACACTTTCGGAGTCCTCTCTAAGGAAACGTTTCATGTAGCCACATAGTACACTATGTAAATGGGTAATACTTGTCAACGCTGCTGTGCAAGGTACACACTAGAAGAGCATAACACTTTAAAGATTACGACTTTATGTTAGGTTTTGTCAAGAACTTTGGAGCATACAGAGATTAAGCTATAAGGCAGTCCTTCAGGTTGAACAGGTGTAGACAATATTACAAACGACGAACGAAACGCCACAACTAATGTACAGAACAAAACTTGCCAGGGTACTTATCACGTGCATGTTTACCATTGTCAACTTTTTTATAGGTGAAATTTGACTTCCAAGAGGATCTGTGGTGAAAGGACATGGCATCTTCGCATGTCTCTCATCTCTAATGAACGACTCATCGTTATTCAGGGTAAAAACTTTTGTATATATTGCAATTTCAAACCCTTTTCTATGCTTACCTGTGTCATAATCATGACCACAGATCTTGATGCAATCCATTAGAAAACAGCTTTTTAGCCTGAATAACGATGCGTCATCTTTTAGCACTCTCATTGAAAAAATTTGTTTTAAAAGTAATTGGAAGGCTATAACGCTCTTAGCCACCCCTCTTTACTTTCCCTTCTAAAATGTCTTTGTAACTCACGCAACAGCCCGTATACTAGTCTATCATATACTTATCAGCGATAATCCTATTTTAAATAGAAGTTCTTGTTTCATTTGTTATAGATTACAGCAGCAGTGACTATCAAAGCAAAGAATATACACTCAAAGGATACTAGGAGCATTTTACATGATAGATAGCCATTTGGTCAACCAAATATATGCGAGAACTAAAGACACATCGTAACTCAAAAGAATGGATGCATACATTCAAACTTTGACGAACAGCAGTACAATAGCACTAGCCACCTTTTGGAATTTAACATCATACGGGAACAATTCTTTAAACACATCAACAGTTCCTCCTCATCCAAACGTTCAACTTTCAATTCGTGACATTTGTCAATTGGTCATTCATACAATTTTGCTGATCGTCGGAGGAACAGGAAACTCGTTAGTTCTTTTAACTATTTTAAAACGAAGAGTCCTGCGGAATACCATTGATTGGCTTATTTTCAACCTCTCGCTGTCCGGACTTCTGATGATGCTGATCAACATACCTCTGATCAATTTGTACTACGTTTCCAGTTGGCCATTTGGAGAATTCCTCTGCAAGTATTTTCTAAGTTCAGTTGGTGAATGCCTCATCGGAGTTTCAGTGTTTACTCACACTGCTCTCTCCTTAGTACGATATCGTGTTGTGATTCATCCGTTGAAACAAGAAATCCAACCAACAAAAATAAAGCTTGCCATTGCAATAATGTGGCTAGTAGCCTTTTCTACGATGTCTGCACCTTTAACAGGAATATTTGTGCTTCAATATAGCCCTGTTTATGATCGTGTTGTTTGTGTACCAATATGGCCGTCCAAAGCCTATCGAGTAGTTTATAGGATGCTGATCTTCGTATTGACGTTTCTCCTTCCAATGTTGGTGACAGCGTACTGTTATGCAAAACTTTCTGTAGCTCTAAGACGTAGTGTTCGTTTCCTTGTCCACCAAGCTGCAGCTTCCAACGATCAAGTTTTAAGAAGGCAGAAACGAGGTACGCGACTGACATGGACACTTGTTGTGATGTATTTGGTTTTTGCTCTGTTTACTCTTCCACTACAGCTCTTTTATATATTCCTTGATCTTGAACTTGTACCACAAACAGCTCTGATATGGTATGTTTGGCTGTTTTTAATAGCTTTATTTTATTGCCAGGCAGCATCAAATCCTATTGTTTTGTTATACATGAGTGAGGAGTACCAATCTCAAGCCTACATTTTGTTAAAATGTAAAAAGAGTTACAAGAGGAACTCTACAGAATCCAACACAGGTAACAAGAACACAGTGGACAAGCTTGGTGTCAGTTCAACATCACTACGGCGAAGGTCAGGCAGCGGACCAATACCGCCTGCAAAACGGTCAGATAATGTGCAAGTACCTCTGCAATTGCTACATCCTTGATTCAAGTATTTGTAGGAATCTATGGAAAGCCTATTGCCTTTTAAAGACTGGATAAATCTTGTTTAAACGTGCAGTGTGAGAGGTTAAAGCAGATGGAGATGAAGGACTATCGTTCTTTTTTGGAGGCTGCTAATCTCCTAAAATGTAACAAATGACCTTGTAAAGACTCTTTCTGAAGAAACCTGTTATGTAAGTGATTGTATCAACAACTGATGTGTGCTTCTCAAGGACATGTTTTTCCTTAGGATGTAATATCCTTCGCAAAGTTATTAAGGCAGACTGTATCAACTGATTGTACTAAATGACGAAAGTGAATGGAGTGTCATATACTGTTAATTGTTTTTCTCCACAAAAAAGAGAAAGGAAATCTTTGAGCCAATATCTGTGAACTTAACTTAATTTTTGTGACGGATACAACTTTGGTATACAGTAGGATAAGGTTTTAAATCCCCCTTTACTTCTGGAGTACTGGTCGTTACAACGTGTGATGCAAAAGGACCATTTCAGCAGCCGACAGGAAACGTTCATGAAACATTTGAGGCTAAATTACTGACTGTGGCAATTAGTCCAAACAAAACGCTTGCTTGACGTCGGAAATGGAACATATAAGATGAGTCGCTGCTCCTTTTGTTCCTAAATTTCCAAGTTTTAGTTGTATTGATAAAATAATGCTAAATTTGAAGTTTGATTGACGATGGGGTAGTTAGTCAACGAAGTCAATGAATTCATACACTAAATCTTTAAAAGTTGCTGCCCGGCTTCAAATATCTTAGTTTTCTAGACCCATTAAACTGTAAATTCAATTTAGTCTAGACAAAAATGTCCCGTATATTTGTAACGTGTCCTGGCTAGAAAAGGCTTCACTTTGATTTTAATTGAAAAGCCCGTTTGGAAGCATTTTATCTAAGAGCTATGAAAAGCCTTCCGTAATTTAAGTTATGCAGTTTGCAAATTATTTTTCTGCATAGCAGACTGGCTATACTGACCTCACGCCTCCAAAATGTCTTGCATTAATAAAGCAGTGTGTTCCATCAATTACTCGCCAAACATTTACTTTTCAAATGAAACAGCCACCTTGCGTTTTGAAAATCAAAAGCGCTGTTAAGCAATGGCACTCTCTTTGCCTCACTTGCCTAAAATCCAGAACTTTCTAAGATATGGACAATCTGCACCTTTCATATCATAGGCAGCAATAGAGCTGCATTGAATTTGTCTGTTCTAAAATATTTCTACATAGAGACTAGAAAACCTTTTACACACGAAAGAAAAAGTGTCTTTTCATTGGGCCTTTTTGATTAATTTACATAGTTCTAGTGGATTCTAATTGGTCCAAAAGGAGAGTAGAAATCAAAAAGTCTAATTTCTAGTTGGCTCTTTCAAAAAATACAGTTAGATATAGTTTCCTTCTTCCTTTTGAATTTTATTCCGACCATTTTTGCTGCGAGGAGTGTCTGGTGGTAATTTTTAACTGGCACGCATCAATTTAAATCCAGAACTCTGCATTCAATTAGCAAATCAACAATTCCTTGTATTGAGAACGAGATATGGTAAAAGCAACATTGAAATATGAATAATAGGATGTTAAGTCTACGGTGCCAAATCAAGAACAAAAATAGAATTTAAATAGGGATCACGTCAAGTTTACCTCGTAGTGGTAGTTCTTTCGCCTCGTTGTCCATCGTTACTAGTTTGGATCCGATCGCAAGTGTGATCCACTTTCATAAGTGGTGCCTAACTGGTACAGATAGCGAATCCAAACAAGTTCGGATCTACCAAGTGCCGTGTAAACAGTGTCCGATCCCGTTCGTTTCCCTCTCAAACTCGTTGAACCCACATAGGTGAATTTTATTAAGCAGAAGCATTTGAGTCAAAAGTATACGGGTAATATTTAACTATAGAGGAAGCAGCAGTGCCAACCAGAATTGGTTGTTTAGTCAACAATATCTCCAATACAAAAGAATAGCAATTTCTCGTTCACTTGGAACATGTACTTTAGGAACCTGAACCAGATATCAGTGGTTCCATAAAGTATATTAACGAGAAACAGAGACGTATTTTTTCGGAAGCAAACGGAATTAAATGCTTACTAGCCAAAATTCTCTGTTTCTGATTAGTACGGGTACGCTACTCTGAGACTTCAACTATTTTGAAAAGGCCCCCTCATTTCCCAAGACTTTAAAGTGAAGATGAGAATAGTATAAAAGACAAATTTAGTGTCTAAAAAGTCCTTATAGAGTTACATTGAC
>JAAAKM020004313.1:0-11792 GCA_010016025.2 Alatinidae sp. Z8VKAUB7J3 | reverse complement strand
CCAATTCGCTCCCTTTAATTTTTGCTCCCCTGGGGGCGAAAATTAAAGGGAGACGAAATTTGAAAGGAATAAGGTAGAGCAGTGTTTCCAAAATTGGGCAGCACCACCCCCTGGGTTGGTGATTGGAACTTTCAAGGCGATAATAGGGATGAATTGGAGTTTGGTTACAGACGGGAAATAAAATGTATGACTTTATACCTTAATTTGGTAAATGAATGACAAAATGTTTTCTACCGTGTCTATGCTTACTTTCCAAATCGGCATCTCATCAATACGAGACTGAAACGGTCCGTCTTTTTTAAAGAAGTGTCGGAGTGGGTTCAAAGGTTATATCTCAACAAAATGTTTTTTACTGTTTCTATACTTACTTTTCAAATCGGCATCTCATCAATACGAGACTGAAACGCTCCGTCTTTTTTAAAAAAGTGTCGGAGTGGGTTCAAAGGTTATATCTCAACAAGGACGGTTACATTGCAGGTTTGGAAAAGCATGGGTATAGAAAATGCTTATCAATTTCTCTACTATTGTGTTATATCATGACATCGTTGCTCTTTAAATAGATGTAGCCCATGACAAGGGTTGTCTAATAATACCTTTCCAGCTGTTGATTTTGATGTATATAACTGCATGATGTTTATGTCCTGTTTAGTAGAAAGATCACTTAGCAACCCAAAGTACTAGTACGTGTTCCAGCACAGCTTCCTTTTGCTAGTTGTGTGCTCAAGATGACAGTGCCAACCGTAATAAGCTAAACTTTGCCCTTAAATAATTTATTTGTGGTGAGGTTTCTTTATTATGTATAAAAGATTCACCACAAGTGATACTCAGTGGGTTATCAAAATCTGGACGAGTGAGACCCTGGATTACAGATAAATTTAGAAAGTAGAACTGATTTCATAGCAATCTGTAAACCGGGTTGATATCTAATTTCCAATATAAATAAATTCTTATGCAGTTTTGTACTTGATAGCGGGGTAGGGGGTAATTTTGCACATTCTGGAGTATGCGTTGCCACGATATCACTTCATAATAACCCCCTCAATATTCTCAGTTTTTAGGAGACATTATGGCCCTCATTTTGTTTCCTTTTTCCTGTTTATGAGAGCTGCAAAGCCACGACTTAGTTTTAAAAGTTTAATAGAGGAAATTAACATCAACACTAGAGGATCACCCTAAAGAATGACCCTAAGTACTGCTAACCATTGTATCATATTTCTTCCTGGTTTTATTTAACTCAACTCCCACCAACAACTGACCATGAAACAGTATATCGCGCAGACAAAGTCTCTATTTAACGTGCCGTGGTTAAATTACCACACCAAACGGGGGCAGGGCTTGCAGAAGATATGTTGGATTACAGGAATGAAATAGAGTTTAGGCTCCAGCTAACCTGACGCCGCTTTGCCTCCACAAAAAACGTGTTATTTGCGGTGCTCTTCTCTTGATGTAAGTAAACATATTTTGTTTTCTTGCATTGCTCCACTTTCTACTCAAAGCTAATTAATATCCATAACCCACATTGTTAAAGAAATGTAAACATCAATGGCAACTTTAACAAACTCACATTGTTAAAGAAATGTAAACATCAATGGCAAGGCTACCGCCCTCCCAGCCACCCTTATCCGCGGCTCCTGTAGTATGGTCTCTCGTAACAGAAGATCACAAACTTAACAACCCACTGTAATATTTTCGCTGGAAAATAGGTTTATCTCCCACGCCCCATTTCTCGCTCTAAACTTTTTGAGTGCTACTGACTTGTAGGCCTATTTTGATATTCATTACATGTAACCGGACAGTTGCATCTTTATCAAATCCGCTGTGATATGCTTTGCATATACGGGAAAACGGTCAAATATCAAAAATAGACACTATTTCAATGGGCGATGTTCAGGTGTAATTCTATGAACACTTTATTTAGAAAATTAAATAACTCAAGTTTATTAGGTAGTTAACACCGGTCAATGACCGTCAACATTCTACTTTAAGAAAATTGTCTTAATTAACAGTAAAATTAGAGACTGCACAGACTCTACTAAAACGCCACGTTGACTATCGACCCTGGTTCACGAAAAGCCCTCTGCGTTGCAAAGGGCAGCATCTAAAACCAAACTTTCCTTTCGATTTATTGCTACAGGATTGTACTAAGAGTGTGCGTTCCTTGTCATTGTAATCCTCGGTGGAAAGTCTCTTCCAGTAAGTGACCTATATATTCAATCTTGTACTCTGTTATCGATTTGGCGACGGTCACTGAGACTTGCCTGCCAAGGGGAAAGTGCACTAAAGGCCTATTATTTCAACAATAATTGCAAAAGGATTTAATTTTACAAAATGCATCATCAGATGGTATACGTTGTTTAGACTATTAGTCCTTCCTCCTGCATATTTCAGCTATACAAAAAGTTTTGAAGATCAGGATAAAAATGTTTTGGGCAACGGTTAAAAACTTTTCTTGGGTACAAATTGTAACCTCATAGTTACTGACGGGCAGCGATATCATCTTCAAATTTCCAGTAAATTACGCATATTGAAATCCATACATTTGTCTAAGCAAGCAAATACTACGGTTATAGTTTCTTTCTTACGTTTCAAAGTTATCATTTTCAAGGAAATTGTCCGAGCGGTTTAAATTCAGTTTCCTGAAATATGTAACATATGAGATAGGGTATCAATTTTGTAAAGTTTTCAAAACCTTGATGAATTTAAAATTTGTAGAAGTTGATAAGACAATTGGAAAATGCAGTCAATAATTATCGAAATTTTTAAGCAGAGAATTCCCTAATTGGACTCGCTAAAAATATTCAGTCCTTGGAAGCCGCCAAAGGCTCACGTGCTTTGTTGTTCTCCTTAAACAATACTTAATCATGGCCTTAGATGTTTTAGTTATTGATATTATCGATGATTACGTATGGGCTCGCACAGCTTCAGTTTAAGCTTGTTTACTGTTAACTGTATGCTCCAATTGGCGGCAAAGGGAAAGATGCAGCAGAACTCTGGTCTTTAAAGCATGGAATAGTCTCTATGTGGCGCTTGTGGTTACGGTACGACAATAAGAGTCAACCCAGACATACTGTGATGTATAGTTGAACAGTGACATGTTTATCCACAAAGATTAGGTAATAGTGAATAGGAGTACGCATCTTCAGAGGCTAAATAGTCAAACCCCACATACTGATAAATCATTCTCGTTGGCCTCCTGCTTATTCGTTTATCGCAAATGATAAGTGACAACGCTCTTCCTTTCTCTTCTTGGTCTGCAGTTATTTTTGCCTGGATGGCTACGTTTATTCCTGCCATTTCGTCAAGGGTTGCAACGAGATAACTAAGCGTCTTCACTTGCCGTGCTTTACCTTGCCGGTCTACTATGTTCACTGGTGTGTGTTTACTGCTGCAAGCCGTTACATCTGGTTTTTATGCATTCTACTTTTATTTATTTTTCATTTCTATTTGCCAATGCAGCCACCTTCGCTGCAGCTCCTTTTTTAGACTTTGCTGTGATCGCCAGGCCTTCTGGTGGGGTGGGTGGTGGTGGGTGACAGAGCACATCAAGGCTTTCAATGAAAAGAAACGGACTGAGCATGAACCGAATCATTAACAAGGGATTAAAACAGAACTCTTGAAGTGGCGTCACATTTTCACTTATGACGCTATGATATGATGTTTTGTAAGAACACGCAGATGATGCTGTAACGGGCACAACGTATTTGATGGAAGGTGGAACGACATCTGTGTAGGGGTCTTAAAGTAAGAACATTGCAGTTTTGTAACAGATGCATCTACTTAAAGTCTTTTCTGTGTCACTGTAGATGGCAGAGCCGGATAGGTCTGTTTTTTGTAATAATTTAAGTCTTAAAACAATGTACATAAAAAATATCAACGTAAGTTTAAATCGTTAGATTGTATCACACTGTTTCTAAGGAGAAGCTGCACATATAATTAGCAGATTGGTGGAACACAACATCGTTAATTGATGAGTCGTGGCTTACACGGGATAAGATATGCCATCTATTGCCATCTGGACGACTAATTTGCTTCACAGAAAAGCATTACCAGACTCATTTTCTCGTTCACACCGCATGTGAGTTGCAAATATAAAAGTCAATATCGACGACTTTGTTATGAGTTGTTCGCAAGATGATGTTTCTATCGTCGTAGAGTAAATCTTACTTAAAATCACTACATGTGATCTTCATAAAATACAGTTCCCTAATTTTAGAAACTGCCTTTTCTAAAGGGAAGCCAACAATTTTTTGCTAAAAATGGGATAAAATAAGCGGTAACCCGATAGTTTCTGGATTACAGGAGGAAAAAAGGGGGACAAACGTTCAAGGGAAGGTTTGGATTAGTGAGAGAAGAAAACTAGGTCATGAAATTTTTGTGACACAGATCTCAGTTCAAAAATTTAGAAGATTCCGTATCCGTGGGACAAAGTCATGGTGCACTAGTACCGTAATGTAGTAAAACACTGGCAAAGATGATAGGTTTGTAAGATGAAATCGTTCTTGTTGTCGTAGTGCAGTAGATTCTTGTTCTGAGAACGTGTGCTGTGAGTTCAGAGAGAGATTGGAGATGGGTTATAGTGTGTATGTGCAAGTGGGATTCGTATTTGTCAATTTAGATAGCTGGTAGATCTTTACAAAAGCTAGGCTTTATCTCATCTTCATGCAGGGCATTGACTGTGTATGGTGTTTCAGGGATTTACAAAATGGCTGACCCTGATCTTCCCAGGGTGGTATGTAGATTGATAGAGCTGCATCAGGTTAGCACTACTGACACCTGCACCAGTACACCTGCTAAATATCTCAGTGCCAGTGTTTTCTCTCTAAAAGCGGTAAACCATGTGAGAGTATGTTTCCTAAGATTTTTACTTCAGCGAAGCTTAGTAAAAAGCTTGTAAGTGTGCCTTGAGGAGAAGCCGTAGCATTCGCTTACGTTGCCTCCTGCAAATCGTTTCAATCGACAGACTGCACACCAAGTGAAATATCGCACACTTAGGGACAGATTGCGGACCACGTGGCAGACTGTGGACCAAGCGGCAAGTTGCGCACCAGTATGCAAGGTCGCCCTCACAGTTCACAATTTTTACAACCTATTGCAATCATGTCTACAATAAAAAGCAAGGCACTGGCTCCGCTGCACCAGAGCAGTCACTAACAGCAAAAGAGATGGCGTGACAGTTTGTGAGACTGGATGTGAGCTTCTACCTTGATCCTTAGGGAAATCAGCAAGTGTAGCACATAAATGTAATTATTTTGCATTAGTTATATGGTGTGCAGTATCATTTTGTTACAGTTGGCATAAATTAGGCGCTGAGCTTTACGCACTCTGCTGAAGATGGCAGTTGGCACTGCGGAAACATTAAAACTAAGAATTGTTGTAAATTGTTTTCAGAAGAAATGTTAGTTGTACTTTATTATACTTTATTATGCTTTATTATAATCATTCATCCCTGGGGATTGCCATAGACTGCTTAGCTCTCGAACTATGGAGAGCTGATGTGGCTAAACGGCTCTTAGGGCGTTAGGTGTTTCCTGTGAGTTCAGCGGCAGTAGAAAGCTAGTTGTTATTCAATATCTTAAATTTCGCCTCTTAATGAAACTGATGTTAGTGTAGTTCTGTTGATTACTATTCTTTTGAAAGATTAATAATGTCCCAAATGTCAGCCTATTAATGCGTAAGTGGTGCATCAGCCATCTAGTCTAACTTTAAAAGTCCTTTTTTGTCCATGGCTTTGCCCCTATACGCAGTAAAAGCAAGTAAGGTTGTCCTCCAATCTCTAGGTATAGCTGTTGCTGAATAACATAATGCTCAAAGTCTCCCAATGCAATTCACTGCCAGGGCTTCCTTCATAAACTTCATTTTTGGCAGCCAATGGTTTTTGTTTATGCCCCATTCTCATTTTGGGGGTATGTTATATTCATGGCTAATTTAAAAAGGAATTACCTATTACCAAACCTAAATAGACAAAAATCTTGGTACAATATAGAAGGATATAATTGTAGTTTGTTTACCATGTTTCTCCAATTATGTCGAGGACTTCAATGGGCGTTCATTTACGGGGAGCGCTTATAACTGCAGAAGCATTTCAAGTTCTACCATTCAAACCGTTACACGTCTTAACTTTATTTGCAATCAAAATCGTTTATAGCAGACACATTTCGTTCGAACTATATTTGGTTATTCACGTGGATACAATGTAGTTCTACATTCAGTTGTTCTTTGGTAATAGTGAGATAAACACTTTACTAATTTTTCTGTTAAAGCCTTTTACCACTCGCTGATCATAATATAATGACCGGAATGCTGGTTTTGAGACAATAACCTTACCCTACGGCGATTAATGGTATGTGGTTCACTTTTGCAAAGCACCTTGTTCTTACGTCGTGATACGGGCTTGCTATCATATTTCGCATAGTTAAGTGGTCTTGCCGCCAAGTAGGTTGAGACGGTTACGCTCACAGCCATGTGCCCACGTTCCGCTAACTTGATTCGAGAATTGTAACTCTCGGCTGCACATATCATTAACTCGTCATTTTTTTGATATAAAAAAAAGAAAATGCTTTAAAAAATGCCCCCAGTGGATTAATGTCAATTTGTCTGGCTATGAAAAGAAAATTTGACTTAACACTACTACATTGACGAGTATGAATTCTTCACCTACAATCGTAGACAAAAATAATGTAAGTCTTCCTCCAAAACGTCAAAAAATTACGTAAATGGCTCAGAACACAAGCTGAAGGACAGGGGTATTTATTTTAGCTGTTACTTGGTTTCTGCCGCCCGTCTCGGAGCAGCACAGTGCTATGGTATATATCGAGAAGTGCTGTTTTCAAATTTGGCGGTTGGGCCTCTGTTTACATTAATAAAAGTCCACGATTGTAGGTGCGGAGGGGAGCCCACTGAAGATGTTTTCCGCGCTTGGCAATATGTGACAAAAGAGAAGAGAATGTGAGAAGGATCTACTACTACCAAAGGAAACAATATATTATAAAGTTGAAGTTCTGATAAATGGAAAACGTAACACAAAGTAAATAAAAGGGCTCGAATAACCCTTGTAAAGAGGCATAAAGGGGACCCTATAGTAAGGAAGTTGCTGGGGTAGTACCACTTATACCTCCAGCGTCGGTGCCACTGCCTATGTCGAAAGGAAAACGTTATTTAACTTAGAGGTGCTATAACATTCAAGGCAATTTAAGAAGATCGGTTAATGTTTTTGATGCAGTGCATTTGATCTCGAATGCAAACACGACAATATCCGCTCAACACAGTATCATATAGTCAGGGTCAATTAAGTACGGTCTAGTTTGTGTATAACAGACACCTGGAGTTCCTGGAAAATGTAACCTCTATATTGAGTGGATATAGGGCCGGACCCTCTTTTTTTAGAAAAGGCGTCATAAATAAAAGTGCGCTATTATGTTACATGGACATACAATAAATTTAATTCGTAAGGACTTCATGGATATCAATTTCCTTTGGGGTTTTACGTTTTTGTGTCTTCAAACTACCCCTTAATTTATTAGGCATCATGTTTATTGGAGTGTTCGTTAACATCATTGTAAGTTCCTCTGACGCTATCAATGTTATCTTTCCATTTTCTAGTTCGGCTACATAGTCGTCCGGTTCATATAATAACAGAGCAGTGAACGACCTCGGCGATACGTTTCTCAAGAAATGCAAATAGTTGTTTAAGCAATAAGGAGTGGAATTTCATAGTTTTTGATCACATTTTCCAAATTGTATCTCGCAGCATTTCAAGTGTGCATTATATAAATTTTTACCATAAATCGGCCAGTGTTACAAAAATCTGTTTGCTAGAAAGGGAAGTCCACAATGTGCAGCTTCGACTTTATAACTCATGATCCTTGTAAAAATGTCATAAATGTCTATTTCATATCATCGTTTTTATGTAGCGAAGGCCCTTCCGTGGGAAATGGATAAGAAACAAAGCAAGCGCCTGTACGTACAAATGAACTCAATATTGCTTGAAAACTTCCCCCGTCTCATGCCTTCTACCGCCTCGTCCTTGTACTTGTATTCAGTAAGGTGTCAGACCCCTTTAAGACTTCTTTTACCTTCGTATAAAGCATATTAACTTTTACTTTTCTTGGACAAATACGCTGTTAAGTGTTGTGGCATCACCAACTGCAGCTACAACTTAGAATTATTAACCTTGCATCAGCCAGTAATATTGATTATGGTGGCACCCCGATTATGCCGCGTTTGGTTGCCGTGCATAGACATATGAGAATTTATGATTGTATTTACAGTTTGTTGTTGTATTAGACTAAATTAAGTTGAGGGTTAATCCTACAAAAGTCACTTAGGCGCTCCTCAAGAAGTCAACTAAAGGTTTTTTGAAAGCCAAAACGTCAAGAAACGTCAAAAAAATCAGTAGGAGGTTTAAGTAAGATCAGAAAAACGTCCAAATATAGTCAAAAAAGTAAAAAGGTAGAGAAAAAAGCGTAGAAGATGCTAAGAAAACAATAGTAGAGCAATTTGTCATAAAACTTCGTTATCATATTTGACTCTACAGTATATTCAATCTTGGAAGTTGTTCAACGTGTTTGGTGACATACACGTAGTGCTGAATAAACAATTTCTAGAATCGGTGATGGTGGAGAAAACTAAAATATTTTTGACCTTCTCTGTTTTTTAATTTGCATTTTCAAGTCTTCGTTTCTGCGTCCTAATAGGACCAGATCATCATAACAAATAATGGCATAATCACTCTCATCGGTCTAGAAATACTACAGCATGAAGACTTACTATTAGAAACAAAGAAAAGTAAAGAACATTGTACATTTACAAGGGAAAATGGGGTAATTTTTGACGTCAAGAAAGATTTTTCATACAATTGCTCTAGCAGTGGTAGCGCAAGCGCTCAAATAGTGGACTTGGGACAACTTGTTTTATTGACAAACCTAATTCCATGACGTCACTAACGCAGCCTAAGGTAGATTACAGTACTGGATAAAAGTATGTGAGCTGAAGGGCGTATGAGTATTTCACATAACAGATTTGGAAGTAACTTATGATCTTTAAGACAAGTGGAGAGAGGACAGCCCCCAACCCCCCTCCACAATACCCCTGCGGTGCCGCTCCTAGGCTGTAGTACGTTGAAAATATATACGAAGACGGGACAACCTAGTCTAGCGTAGTATATAAATTTGCGAGGGAAGGTTGCACTTTATTTTCTGCAGGTGCCGTTTTGGGTTGCAACATACGCCAATCCATAGTTTGCAAGGGGGTCTTGACCCACCTAGAACTCTAAAGGCCAACCCCCACCTGAAAGAAATTTTATGGCATAAAGTTCAAAGCGCCGCTTCCCACCAATAATGTAAATAGAAACGGAACACTAAATTAGGGTTCTTCCATTGAAACATTCCATCACATGAAAGGTTACACAAGACCACTTTATTTCATCACTTGAAAGGTTTCACAATACCACTTCCTTGAGGAAAAACACCCAAACGCTCACCTTCTTGAGAGAAAACTGTTCTTAAGTTAGGTGAACCAGAATCGCTAATGCAACTTTTAATTTGAAGTGGATACTATGTACCAAATTTAATTTAGACTAATTGACAACCCCCACCTACAAATATCAATCCCCACCTTAGAGGCCAAGCCCCACATGTAAATTGGATTCGAGCAAACCCCCACCTACACAAAAAAAATTAAAATGCTTGACCCCGCCCCCCATCTGCCTAGGGGGGTGCAAACTATGCAGTCTGTGACACTACATTGAAAGTTTTTTTTGCCATGAAGATAAAACAAATAGCCAGGTGTGCTTCTGATTGTTACAACAAATGTTTGCTGAAACGTTTCACTAAGTAACTACAAAATTTATAAACACGTTAGCCAACGGCGCTAAGTTTGAACCTAATACTTCACTTGGTATAAGAAATCGCATCCGAGTAAATCACAAACACTCTTCTAATCTCAGCTTGGACTATCTTTATGTTTACAGCTCCTTAACAGTAATAACTACCTCTTTTCACAAACATAACTAGGATTAGCCATGTTATCTTATAACGAGGAAGAGCGTGTATTCAAATCTAATCTGCGGATGACCGCCGACAAAATGTTATTACCACAAACCATTGGGCTTGCAATGGGATTTATAGCCACTTACATAACAAACCAGTACATATGGTATAAACACAACCCAGGTCAGGCTTATAGTTTAGTTGCATTTGAGAATGAAGATCTCGCAATAAGCCTGCCCTGTAATACGTCTCCAGGGGGGTGGGGGTGGAAATATATATGAGCTTCATTGGGTTCTGTGTCAAACACATGTCTTAGCAGTAGAAACAGCAATTCTTGCGAGTGTACTGAAATTATGACTCTGCGGCAAATATGTTTGGGGTTGAAAACTGTTACCATTTCGAACTTTGAACATGGTAAAATGGCCCAATCTTTATTGTAACTGACGTTTAATGTTAAAAATTACAATTTCCATGACTTGCATTTTCACGCATCCCTGTTGATAGGAGGTGCTGGTCAGATACCAGAATCGGGAGGGCCTTTCCTTTACTAAGTGACTTTCATGATTCCATTCCGATCATTTCCATCAAAATTTGGTAAATGTTTACAAAAGAAAATTTCAAGGTTGTAGTTCTCTGAGAAGAAAATGCGTGAAAGCAAAACTATTAAAAAATCAATGATGCTTTTACTCCCATGTACTGGTATTAGAGATATTGATTCCATTTCCGTGTCTACATAAGTTACGTCAAAGCAACCTACAGTATTTCTTTGACTCAAAAGCCCCCTTATTAGGTAAAACCCGACGCAAACACCACGTCACTGCAATGCATCGGGATCTAATCCGCAAAATGGAGACAATTAAGGATTGGTTACTTGTAGTCGTCATGCAGTTTGCAGCTACATTGCAGTTGGTAACGGTAGTACAGTTTGTAGCCATTGCGCAGTTGGTAACCGTAGTGCAGTTGGTAACCGTTGTTCAGTGTGTAGCCGTAGTGCAGTTGGTAGCCGTAGTGAAGTTTGTAGCCATAGTGCAGTTGTTAGCCGTAATGAAGTTTGTAGCCATAGTGCAGTTGTTAGCCGTAGTTCAGTGTGTAGCCATAGTGTAGTTGGTAGCCATAGTGAAGTTGGTAGCCGTCGTGTCGTTGGAAGCCGTAGTGAGGTTTGTAGCCATAGTGCAGTTGGTAGCCGTACTACAGTTGGTAGCCGTAGTGCAGTTGGTAGCCGTAGTTCAGTTTGTAGCCATAGTGCAGTTGGTCGCCGTAGTGAAGTTGGTAGCCATAGTGTAGTTGGTAGCCGTAGTGAAGCTGGTAGCCGTAGTGAAGTTGGTCGCCGTCGTGTCGTTGGAAGCTGTAGTGAGGTTTGTAGCCATAGTGCAGTTGGTAGCCGTACTACAGTTGGTAGCCGTAGTGCAGTTAGTAGCCGTAGTTCAGTTTGTAGCCGTAGTGCAGTTGGTCGCCGTAGTGAAGTCGGTAGCCATAGTGTAGTTGGTAGCCGTAGTGATGTTGGTAGCCGTAGTGAAGTTGGTAGCCGTCGTGTCGTTGGAAGCCGTAGTGAGGTTTGTAGCCATAGTGAAGTTGGTAGCCGTACTACAGTTGGTAGCAGTAGTGCAGTTGGTAGCTGTAGTTCAGTTTGTAGCCGTAGTGAAGTTGGTAGCCATAGTGAAGTTGGTAGCCAAAGTGTAGTTGGTAGCCATAGTGGCGTTGGTAGACGTAGTGCAGTTGGTAGCCGTCGTGTCGTTGGAAGCCGTAGTGAGGTTTGTAGCCGTAGTGCAGTTGGTGGCCGTCGTTCAGTGTGTAGCCATAGTGCAG
>JAAAKM020004312.1:0-11793 GCA_010016025.2 Alatinidae sp. Z8VKAUB7J3 | reverse complement strand
GGAAAGATGATCAACTGATAGGAGAGGGCTACTTTCAATCGTATCGTGATAGCCTGGATCATTTGAGGTCCGGAACATATCCACATTGCAAAGCCGACCACTGCAGGTTTATGTGAAAACTTTTAATACAATTGGTTGGTTGCGTAATGGCTTGCTGTTACTGGGCAGAGCGAATACATGATTTATATATCATCACAGAACGTGTTATTTGTCAACGCAATAACCATCTTCATGTTTTCAATCATTGTTAAGTTTATTAACATAACGCGGAAACCTTAGTACCTCACAACGCAATCGAGAGTGGGCAGTTGAAACTACATTGCAGAGTTAATGCAGGCTCTGTCATCTTCAAGATTTCCTGAAGGAAAAATGCTAGCGCTTGAACCATTTTATTGTTTATTAAAATTTTAAATATTTTCGATTTTTATGATGAAAGATCATAGGAGTTCCAAGGCATTCTTTCCTTTATCAGATTTCTATAATCTAAAACCCTACTACCTGGTCTGTAATAAATTGGGGGTGGGGGAGGGGGGAGAGAGACGTTTATTAATTTTTGGAATTTTTCCAACCTTACGGAGATTATGAGAACCCGCCGCTTATCAATTTTGGCAAGTCAGCTTTGATGATGTAAAATAAATTCTTTTTATGGATTTATTTGATGATAATTTTGAAGCGATGTAAAGATTTCTGATACTAAAATATACTTTATGTTGATACTCATGTTTTTTTCATTTTACAACTATCAGAAATTTTCCTCAAAAAATTGAGCCCACCTCCCTCTCTGTTTGTTTTTGATATTGTTTCCGACCCCACCCCCACTCCCGTTTATTTCAACGTGCACATCACAAGATAATATTCATTATAGCTGAGACACTTGTCAGGTTTCTACGTCATCAATCAAGAAAGTAAGAACAGTGTCGTTTCTCCACTTTCCTTTTCTCTTTTGAATTCCCATTTTCATACCCTGTTGCCTTGAGTCCAAAACGAGGTTGCTAAAGTGAGGTTTGTGTTTCCCGCGCTTCGGAGCCAGGTTTGAATTTTGTTATCAACAAAACAGGTGATTTGCAGATGAAAACAATATGACTTCATTTGCAGGAGCAAGATAAGAAAGAAGGAAAAGAATTCGTCTGCATTAAAGGTAACATGTAAAACGTAATACGGGTTCCGATTTTCGGTTTTAAGAGTGCTTGTATTGTTTCATATTACCAGGGGCAATTACATGGCTGTTCTTCATGCCACTTTAAATGTCTCGTAGAGGGACATGATCTGACAATTCTGTAAAGCCGTATTGCTATAGAACATTATTAACGATTTTGTAAGAATCTCTGTTGAGGTAGAGAATAGAATTACTGGATAATACGAGCAAGGCTTTTTACTTAGCTATAGTTTCATACTTTGACAATTTTATTGGTCCTAGTTTAAGAGAATAAGGCTACGTGATAACTTGTCTGCTTCGATTCACTTCCTTTCACTAATAATTCATTGATATAGACACACGATAAGTAGATTTATCTGACACATCCTATTTAATTCATTTGGCATTTGGTGATTTCTATTCTTGCAACAGTCACTCATTATGTCAGTTTCTCGAAATGATAAAGGAGGTCTGTGTTGAAATTAGTTAGGTTAAGGTCTCATGCTAGGAGCTGCGTAAATTATTTTGAATTTAAGTAGATAATGGACTCCACAGTCACTATTAACTCGCTGATGGATTACAGGACAATTTGTCAGGATGCTAATCGTAAAAAAATACGCATTCCTAGAAACCAAAGCAGCTACGCTTTTATTAATAATAAACCAAATGCAGCTCTCAGTGGCATTGTTTTGTTAACGTTTAAATTAATTTGTACACAAACAAACCAAACGTATTGCCTACAGAGTGTATCAATATCTTAAGGAGTGAAAATGACAGAGTGCCAAATCAGGCTAATCGTACTTCTTGTTACTTTGCTTTTTCTTTGCTGAGTCAACTTGTTAGGTCAATAGTGCTTCCCTATTCGAACAAAGGCAGGACTCTCTTGATTGTGTGTTGCTTCACTTTCCACTTTCGACTCACAACGTTTGGATCTCACCTTACACAAGCAAATACATTGTTCTTAAAAATTTCAGCTTGGTTACAACATTTAAATCTTTCGCCGTTAGAAACACATGACATATATCGTGAAATAACATGACTTACATGATGGAGGATGTTCCCTTTGCTACCCATAAAGAAGGCCTACTGCAAAATAAGTTACATGGTTTGTGGAAAGTGGAAAATATCCTTATCAAGGCAAAAGCAAGTACAACTAGCTATGTTTGCCACAATTGTTACTGATAATGATCTCCTTAGTGACCGCCTTTTGCACTCTGTGGGTCAGTATCATGTGTTGCTTAATGGTCCACTCTTTTAAGGTCACGTGACCAAAACAACATTTTAAAACTCTCCATCATACTATCGTAATGAGACTAGATGATGAATATTTATAAATATATAAATATAAATATAAATAAATATAAATATTTCCATTATGAACGTTAACTGTACAGGGCTGTTGTCTTAGTAACGGGGGCAGGTAATGTTGAGAAAATGATACGTCTATTCTGTACTGTATATGAGAAAACTGAAGTTTCATGAAAGTCGCAAATGTTAACTTTCTCTGACCTCCAGTTCGTCTCTACCATACGAGTTTTGTGGCCCGTTGCCTGAATTCATAGTGTTTGACAATTTATATTACTTAGTTAAGCATCGGGGCAAAATTAATTAATTTATATTTATATTTATATCTTTCTATTTCTTATGCAGAACTGATGGTAAAAGTCTTTCTGTAACCATACTGTTTTTGTTCATTGTCTACACTTATTCCAACTATAGACAATCTGTGAGTACACCGCTCCTTGCCTCCGTACCAGTGACGTATGCAGAGGTTATCGAAGGCAAGAGAGGGGATATATCGGCTCCAGAAGCTCTTTCTAAGGTCAAACTCAGATTCAACAGTAGCATGTTTGATAAGGATTTGGTTGTATACATTAATCCTTTTGCACAGCCAAACGTACAATGACATATCACATTAACAATTATCACAATTTCCTCACGATATTTAAACGTTTCTTTAGAGATCAGGCTTTCTAAAGGGTGGAATGGCGCCACCCCACCCCATCCCCTTTGGCAGACGTGTAAAATCTTTTTGGATTTGATAAACGAAGCCGGCAAATTAATTTTGGAGGTAACGTTACTGTGGTGTGGGATTACCACTGAACAGTTATCTTGAGATAGTTCTTATGAGTGCTTTTGGTCTCTAGTTATAGTCCTTCGGCATTATTCATTTCCAAAATAATTTGATGTACTGATAAAGGCCAGTAACTTTGACGCTGTTTTAGTTAATATTCACTATTTAATTTTGTTTGAAAGAAGCCTGATTGATTGGTCTAGAAGAAGGCAGTCTTCTATGAAGCACTATAAACGACTGACCGAATTTTCTCAACCAACTCTTTTACAGCTTATGTCTTACCTCCTCTCACTTTGGACATTGTTAAGCTTTTCTTGCCCTTGTTTGTTTCAATCCCTGTTGTTATTTGATACCAGATAGTACCGTCAATAAAATCTTTAATGCTTTAACCACTTGGTCAGTAACTGCATATATTTAGAGTAATACTTTAAACACGTATTTTGCTACGTTAGAAGAACAATCTCTGGATTCGTTTTAGAAATCAAGAGGCCTCGACAAAACTCTATGGTTGAATCAGGGCCTTTGGCGAGTCAATAAATTTAAATGGATAAACATAATTCCATTATCTTTGGTTACGTTCAAGATTTTGAGAATTCTATCGATTTTTCACCTCCCTCGTATTAGTTCTCTTCATTTTCATGGGCAATACACAAAACATACGTTCTCTGGTCTTAGTTCAATGAAGTTTTTAGCAAGAAATATCCTGCAAAGGATATTTTGCCCTTCCTTGCTCAAAAGAACAAAATCATATCCAAGATCATAACCTTCCCAGTCAAAGAGAAGACCCAACACCTGTTGCATTCTCCGATAAGTGTTTATGCATTATGCATCTTAGATGCTTCTTTTTTGGATTCTAGAAGTCATCATTAGGTAAAGCTGATCATCCACATTTATGTTGCTGGGGTTACTTGAGATTCATTTTAATCAAGAACAACAGGGCCTAAGGCCACTTCTTTAAATCAGCTTTTGAAAATCATTCTTTTGGCCTCAGGAGGAAGCAATTACACGCTAATTGTAAGGATCAAATGCTTCTCAAATTTATACCACTACATGTTGATCTTTGTATTATATAAAAACAGCATACCCGCCACTCATAAGAATACTGTTCAGTAGAAAGGTATTCCCGCATTCCAAAATATATTATCCAAACAAGCCCTGATTGAGCAACTCTATGTTTCTGTTAAGGGGTTCAGCGGGGCTTTTTCATTTATTAAAACATGAATTAACGTAAAAATTTGTCTTTTTTTCTTGTTATGCACCAGCTGTATTGTAATTCTTTGGAAAATGCTAAGCATGAATTCACGGAAGCCTCATAACAACAAAGGAAATGTTGTGTCATGGCCGGATGGAACCCAAACTAATATCACAAATCCAGATAGTTCGGAAAGAAAATTTATCAGAGATGTGGTTCCTGGAGTTATAAAGGATGTATGTATTTTCGTAAAAGATGCAGAATGCACAGTTACTATTTGTCTTTGTATAAGGTGCTTTTTCATTTCGTTTCATTCGCTTTAATGTATCATCTTTCTAATGTATTGTTTACGCAACATTTGTGTGGGATGTAAGACAAAATTGATAAATAGGCGTGGCCGGAGAGGAAAAAGGGGGTGGGGCTGCCTTCTTGCTTACAATTTTAAGAAATACTTTGCCCTTGAAATCCGTCGAATCTTTCGCTTCTTACCGAGCAAGACTTGTGTCGAAATATGTTTCGAACACGGTAATACATGTTGGGGAAAGGCAGTCTTCTGCCAGGAAACAGACCTATCAAATCTATTTTTCATATCAGTATTCTTACATTTTCTTCTAAGTGTCCAGTGTCTCCCAGACGTTTTTGATCAATATTTTTTTCCATTTACCTTTAACTTTGCGCTTAAATACTATTTTATTCACTCTGTGTGCATCTCCTTATATTTGACTTCATCTGCTATTTTCTTATAACTTTCATCAACTTTCTTCTCACTCTTGCAATTATTGAAACATCCTCATTTCCAACTCTGACCATCAACTGTAGCCATAAAGTTTTTCTTAGAAAAGACATTTTTGACAGATTCGGCTATAGTTTTTATGCTTTCCCAGATTGTTTAAGCATCACAGGCATTAGAAGAACAGACACATTAACATACGTGCCCAATTCTAGAAATTTCCCCTGCCCTGACAATTACAAGGCCATGCGTCTGATAGGTAACCACGCCCTTTTTTGATAATCATCATCTTGTTTAGAACCTCATGATTCTTCCGGATGGTAACCACAAATGTGTGGTGATTCTTAATGTATTCTTATTTTTGTTAACTAAAAGTATCCTCATTTATTCTTAAACATTTTAATATACAATTTAAAACAAAGTTTGAGACTATAACACACATACTACAGTGTTATGAGGAAAATTACAGACATTCCCATGCTACCAGTAATGACATATGGATCGGAAATATTTATAGAGAAAAATGGCAATGGTCCAACTAAGCTTGGGAAGATCATTGCTGAGTATCGCTAGAAGGAAGAAGACCACGAATGAAATCCCCAGAGAGAATACAAAAGACATGGAAATTATTGAGAGAAAAAAATTGACCATCGGAGTCTCAGCAGAACAGTTGTCCAGAATGGACAACATTTGGTGGGCTACGAACTACAGAGTTGACACCGATAGCGAGTTATGAGGAAGTAGGTAGGTACGAGTAGTGGAGGATCGCTAAGCGTGCATCTAGAAGCCATTTGTAGTAATGGTAAGACAAGTTGACAAGCCTGTGTAAGACCAGGGGCTTCGTGCACGCTATTTGCAACGCTTCAAAAACTATTGTTTGTCTTTTTCTATTGTCAGTAAACTTCGATGACATTAAGTTTAGACTAAGGAAGTAAGTTAACACTACTTTGGTAAAAATAAATCGTATTATTGATCATTTGATTCTAAAGTTTCCACGTATCAATCACTATGATAGTTACGGCCGTAATTGTAAATAGCAGAATCTAGAAATTCGATCGACTTAAACGTTCCATTAGGAATAGTAAGGTCCTATAAAGTATCTTGTGTGTGTATCTAAAAGTTTTGTCGTTCTTTATTACATGTGAAGTTAACTTGTTAAAGTACTCGTTTGAAGTAAATATAAGCTGTTTTTCAATGCTTTTCTAACCAGGTTATAATTGGGCTAGTCATTGGAAAGCAGGGAGCCAAATCGTATCCAGATAAAAGAAGTGAGTAAATATCTAATACCTGCTACACGAAAAAATATTGTTTAAATGCTGGTGCATAGGCGTCAGGCCGAGAATGTATATGTATGTACAAATATTTACAAATTTGTAAATACGCGTAGGTGCAATTAGGTATAGCCTAATGCTGACAAGGAATGGTAATATCGGAAAAGCGACGAGTTTCCCGTCCCGCAATCGATCGTAACTTTAGTTTCTGTTTGTTTAGGTTGGGAAAGTGCATCGTATTTGAAAGCCAAGAGTTTCTTCTTAAAAGCCATGACACGAGACTTGTCGTTCTTAAGACGAAGACACCAAAGAGAACTACCCTGCGGGAATTTATTATTAAATGTTTACGGAAGCATAAATTAAAACAAATAAAAGCAAAATCCAGGGATGATTACTCCTGCATATGTAAATGCATATTTACCTGCTGTTAGATAGTGCAATTATTCTGATACTTACACACACTCGCAATGATCAAGCTAGAAAAATATTGGTAAGACGTGTTCCTGGGAAACTGGAATACCATCGCAATACGTATCTGAAAATTCAGACAGCAATGGAAAAATTCCTTAACCTACTAGTGATAGTATTTAACATAGAAACTCTTAATGACTAGCAGTCATTTCGTCTTTCCTACTATTGAACTGGCTATGACTCTTTTATTTCCTAGATCCTGGGGATCTACGTTATCAATTATCCTTTACCTTTCGAGATACAGCCACTGACTTTATCAACGTATCCTGCTGGGGAAAGGATACATTCATTTTACAGCTGGCTTCGTTATTCAAAATTGGCGACATTGGTTAGTATATGATGCTACGATATCACATATTGTTCACAGAATCATATCATGCATCTGCAGAGTGGCATAGCAACTGGACTAATAATAACATTTTCATCTTATCACAGCAGCGATTAATTAGTAACAATTATGTAAGTAGCATCAATGTAAGATTGTTAGACTTACGGTCTTGAGTGTCGAAGAGATTACGATTGCTTTCTCAGCACAGTAAAAATGAAAAGACTCGTACATGAACCAGAAGTACAACCATTTACACTATATTAGCAGTGGATCAAAAGTGCTAGGCTTGAAGAATTTATGGATTCAAGCATGTTGTCCTCAAGGACATCGTTACACTTTACAAGTAAGAGCAATACCCGTATTTCATAGAACTGAAAGTAATAACATGATTGGAGAACATAAATTATTACAACTATCCTCTGTATATGCTTCACTTAGTACTTAATTAACTATGATAATTTTTTGTGTACTCCCTTAATGACTCCGTATGTAATAAGGCTATCGTTCCTCAACACACGATATTAGCGTTTACGTATGACCTGTCAAAGGCTTTGAAAAAGTTACTAGCTCCTTACCCACCTTAGGGGAGGGAGTAAAAGTCATAGGCACTACTTTCAAAAATTCGTCATTCGCCTTAATCATCTCAGACTATCTTGGCAACTTGCTTCTTCTTTATAAGATGGTTTAACTTATCTTTAAAATTCGAAAGGTAGTATTTGCTACTGGTATGTTTCGCTTCTGACGAAATGTATGGAAGGCGACCGAAGCCCTGAAACACAGATCGTGAATAAAATAGACTTATTAAGTTAAGTGAAAAGTATGACCTTTATTAGGAGGGCCATTTATCAACGGTAGTAAGTGTGGCTACACAGTATGTAAATGGTTACAGATGATATAAAGTATTGAGAATGGTTGCAGTGGTTTTGTAAACTTTCACAACTGTCCCTCTGCTTTTACATGTTAGTTGAAGTCCGGAATGCCTTGGCACAAACAAAACAAAACCCTGAAGTTGAAGAGAAGTACAGACCGTGGACATCAAGGTATGACAGACTACAGAGCTACAAAATATATGCGAAATAACAGTGTTACGTAAAGGTTGCAAGTGCAACCACTTCACTAGTTTTTAATGAAACTTTATTTAAAAACCTGCTGCATTTACAATAGGAAAGGATTTGGTCACATCCATTTATCGATGGCAACAAAATACACTTTTCTATCTCGTGTCAAAAGTAAAGCGTCTCTTCATGAAGTGATGGCTTAACATCCTTTCCAGGAACTGTATCTTTGATTTTGCACTTTGAACAAATAGATAATAAGCGCCAAGAACACAAACATGAAGGTATAAAAGCGGACTACTTTGAATAAATACATCGTCTTATTATGACATATTACATCACCAACACGTTAATATCCTATTGGTACATAACATATAGCATAAACTGTTCCAAAGGAATTGGAAGTTTATTATAAATGTTTATATTACACATTAGAGGTAATGAGCCCGGATAATTTTAACACATCCAGTGTTATTTTACTTGGTCCTTGGTACAAATCCTCCTTTCAGTTGTATCTTTGGTGTCGTAAAGCAACTTTTATGCTCAGCTACTTTGAAACTTTTATTCCTAGTCAGTACAATCTTATTCTGAGTGAGAACCATGCAAACGTTCAGCTGTATAATGGTTGGGACTTCAGCGAATTTAGTGCTTTTGCATATCTGCCAGTCAGGGAAGGAAATGATTATTACACTCTTGGAGATCTTATAGCAAATGGTCAAGTTTTGACATCATGCCATGTCAATCTTCTCGTTGTGGTGAAACATGTAAGTACGTTGCCTGTCTTGTTCAAATTCTCGTGCTTGTAGGTTTGCATTGTAGCGGCTTTATTCGCCTCTTTGACAAACTTTTGCCGGTATTGAAGCATCTATATTCACCATGTTATAAAGTATAAAGAGATACAGTATTTCACCACTATGTAGAGATTTGTAGAGATATACGTTTTGTTCTTAGTGTAACACCCGTAAAACCTATAACGCTTACAGGCTGACACTTATCAAAGGCATAAGCACATTTTAACGCCTAGGTATATCCTTAGCGTCAGCAAAAATGTATGCTAATCTAGCAAGTTGTACCGAATGTTTACCCCAGATTTTTAGGAAAATAAATTACGGTACTTCGCACAGTACGTAATCTGCCGTACTAAATACTTCGTGCGTAAAACAAGAAGTCATAGCTTTTTACTGCATGACATCAAGTATTGATAACATCGAAATGCTTTGGGAATGTTAAAGCATATGGTGTATGATGATTGGTTTGGAAAATGTTACATGGGTGGGAAAATATCCATATAAGCATATTGAGTCTGTCAAGATGTCTGTGTCGTAGTTAATGATACTAAGGCAAGTGTGTTGGTATTAGATATTCGAAACTTGATAACATAATGTTATTTTGATAGCATAGTGATATGTTGGGAAATCTTATACCTCCATAGTAAATCCTTGCCGTTTAGTAGTTGTCGCTATAGCAACATTATTCTTATCAACAAGATACAGCCAGGAAACTTTTCTATTCTTCCCCACAGATAGGCGAATCAAGAGATATAGTGACAAAAACTGGGAAGAAGCTCAAGAGGAAGGAACTGAAAATATTTGATGATACATGCTTTTCTTTTCCCTTGGTCATGTAAGTAATAGGGATCACATTCGCTTGTGAATAGTCTTTCTTGACTGAAGTGATAGTTGCTGTATATCAAAAAGCACGTTTAAGTAGTCTCCTACTTCTCTTTATGAAGGCTTACTGTCTACTCGTTTGAAACTTCAGATAATAATTAAAAGGCTTTATATAAGTTCCCCTCTCAGTATAATGTCAAAATATATCTAAGCTACTTTTCTTCACGTCGTATATAAATATGGAAATGCATATTAAAACAAAACTTTCATCAAACACATCTCTCTCCCTACCTCTCAAACTGGTGTCTTAAATGGAGACCTTGTAGTCATAATTATAGTTTTCCATGATTTAACCTTTGCTGTCCTTTGACTCATAAGAAGTGCCCTTTATATCATGTATAGTGTTATTTTTACAACGCATAGTTTACAATGATTATACTTAAAAAAGGAACGAGTATTATACGAGCTAAAATGACTAATTCTGACGTCTTAGATCTGATGATCGTGTTATTTGTCGAACGAAGAACAACGGGGACAACGCTTAAGCTGAATTCAGACTAGACGCCCTTTTTGTGACGCGCCTCATATAAAGTATGCGTAATGTGACGCACCTGACGCCCAATGCTGCTGCCCATGCCGATTTTCTCGATGCGTCAAAGTTGAAAAAATCCAACTTTGCTGCCCCGTGACGCGTCGGAACAACAGAGAACGAGGATGAGTTTTTATTTGAAATGGCGTCGAGCAGCAGCGAGAGGGAAAGGTTTATCGATTCAGTGAAGAGTCAGTTATTTCTATTTTACACAAGGAGTGGTGAACAGAATCATAAAAACATTAAAAATAAATGAACGGGATAGTCAATGATGTCTTTTAGAAAATTCAGAATCCTATCATTCTTCTACATATTAAGTTGGTGCCTGATGTCAATTTGTTGCTGTAGTCTGAACCCGCCAATAAACAGATATCATGTCAGCATAAGGCAACCGGAACAGGCATACACGGTGACAACAGGTATTCAGTTTGAGATAAAAAGAGCAGTAAATATGCTACCAAATTTCCGTGTTACTTTGATTGCATAGCAGTTTGGCTAAAAGATATACTAATTCCCTTTGCAATATCAACGATAACTTCAGTCGACCTGTCAGCGATTTAACTAAATCACCTTCACATGAATTCCTCGATTCTTTAAATTCATCAGTGTTTTCAACTCAATGACTGTGGTTAAATTTTGTGCTGAAAGTACCAGAATTTGGAAACTTGTATTTGTATCACTAGAAGCTAACACTACTTCCATGTAAAATCGAAGCTAACTTTAAGGAAACAAAAGTCGACCCCTCTTTCAAAGTTGTTCACGGTCGAAAGGTAATCTTTCTGGGGTGTTACACAAATTCATCATGTATGACCACTTGATGCATGGTGACGCGCTGCCTCGTAATACACTGCTCGATAACGCCTCTAGTGTGAATTCCGCTTTAGCGTCGTTTGTTGTGGTTCCGAACGTGTATATAAACATATACATCAATTTGATTTGCAGTCAGTAACAGATACTATCAACTGTCACAACTCTAGGTGGGAGGAAGATCTGATTGATATGGCAGAGGGATGGAGACCAAGAGACATTGGTAAGTTTTACAAGAAATATTGCTATGTTCTTTTAATTTAAAGCTAAATTGTTGAATTTCAAGAGAACCAATATAGTCATATTTTTATTCAAAAATTAGGTACAGTTGTTACACGAATAGCAAGCTTGAAGGTCTCAACACAGAAAAAGTATAAAGTGTAGGCCTACATATGATTTCTATTGACATAATTCTGTTGCTTTAGGTTTTCATCCTGTACTGTAACTTACTACCCTTTATTACCCTCTACAAAGGTTACATACTATTTCTTTGGCTCCTGGCAATCCTTATGTCAGAAACATCACAGTCTA
>JAAAKM020004303.1:0-11799 GCA_010016025.2 Alatinidae sp. Z8VKAUB7J3 | reverse complement strand
CAAAATTTTATTGACTGTTGATAGCGTTATTAAAAGATAAATTTTTACTGTATTTTGCTTCGTATGAATGAATACATACACTTCATTGATAAAAGAAAGTAACATCGATACAAGGAAGTAAAAAGGGAAATATTACTTTTATATGTACATATAGTCAACAAGGATAATATATTTGCGTTTCCTCTGTCTTAGTTTGTATAATTCATAGCTTGATGTTAACTTTGGTATTTCATTATACTTTACATTACAGAGGCACCATCAGCTGATGCCATACCATCAAACATCACAACAAGCAGCCAAAATTCTTCATACAGAATCAGTGGATCTCCAAAAGGTGAACTTTTCTTCTAATTTTGTCATTATGTTGTTTATTTTTTAATAATTCAACAGACTGTCAGCCATCGTTTCTCAATCTGCAACTGTATATTACTCCCACAAGCTACCAAAATTTCAAAGTACTCCTTGTATTGAAAGAAGTACAATCAGAGATTATCAACTTGCTTTAAATAAACAGCAAACTTTAAATAAAGAGTCCTACATCGGTTATAAGGTGTAAAAGTTAGAAGTATGGAAGAAAAGCAAAAACGGCTTTTGGTTTTGGCTCCCGTATTCTGATGCTAAAGACCAATGAAATATTCTATTAGCTTTGTGAAATTAATTATTTCGCCAGGAAATTTGCTAACAAAAAGCATTTAACTAGAAAATCTCATTACCCCTTAATACATTTTGGCCCCCACTGTATCCTTGTCTTTAATTTAACCCCTTAAAATCTTAAATACCCGCAAAGGGGGCCTCAACCCTCGTTGAGAAATACTACTTTAAATTAGAGTACTCTAAAGTACTCAGCAGACACATAGCAATAATATATGCATTTATTACGGGTGGAGCATTACCATAATAGCTTGCTTTCTTTTTTAACTGACGGAGCTGAGGGGATTCGAACCCACGACCCATTGGTTTGAAAACCAACACCTTAACCATTGGACCATCTAGTCCAATAATTAAGGTGAGAAATTTTAAAGTCAATCTTGTCATGTTTTTGCCTTCACTCAGTGGGTAAGGGGAAATTTCTTAAAAAAACTTTATGAAAATTTAACTTTGACGTTATTATCTTTGTGATGATCATGTCTATTTGAAACTACAAATTACAATTCAAAACAAAGAATCTAGTGTTGTGTCGACAAACAAAAGATTGAGTGATTGTACCTAAAGACAATTCTTTAAGTTTTGCTTGAGAAAGAAACTACCGAGACCACTAACGAGAAGAAGAATTCGTGGCAGTACATAAATCAAAACAAAAAAGCCAGTGATATGTCGACAAACGTAATTTGCTTACAGTTAAACGCGTGTTTCAATATAGCGATTGTCAGCGATCATTTAACTCACGTACCTGTCAATTTAGGTAATGCGCTTCCATCCTCTTCTTTTCAGTGCTATTTCAACGAGGCGTTTTACTTCTTTCCTTCAAAAAAAGGAATGCCCCGCATAATGCAATATTCGAAATTGTGTACTACCAACCAACCTATGCTCCTCATGTTCAACTTTAACTTTGGAAGTTTGAAGTGGAGAGGGAGGGGGGTGACAGAAACGTACATTTCCTCCTACGGAGGATTCTCTACAATTTGGGGATCAGTGCGTGACACGGTAGAGCTTACGAAAGGAAAAGTTTTGGGAGTGCCGTTTTAGTCTTAAATTAGGATAAGTAAAGGGAATTTCGGAAACAAAGTAAGATCAAGCCATGACATTTAACCCATATCATCTACCCAGAATCTGGCGACAGTTTAAGTTCAAAATATTAAAATACAATTGAGTTCAATTTTACTGGGCACTAGCTACAGAATGTATCAATTTGATCATGTGGCTTTCTATTCTTCGAACACCACATCGTTCTTGGGCTTGGAGACTTTTATCCTGCCATTTAATTCAGCAGATAGATGGCAGACAGCGTTGCTTAAACTACTCGAGGAGCTTAACGTGGCAGTGACAGATTATGGTAAATTATCGGAGTATTCCGTTTATAAAGAGCAAAGCTGCAAAACGTACAGGATATTACTAATGATGATTTTAAATACATTAAAATATTTGAGGGGTTTTTTTCAATCATTTTAAAATCTTTTCGCTCTTAAGTTAATACCTAAATTTTTGAAATATGACTAATATTGCCTTTTTCATTTTATTTTCCCTTTAGCTTCCAACACAGTAAACCCCTTTCATCAAAGCTTTCCACCAATTGCATCAGGGAAATTTCAATCGACTCCTAAACTTCACTCATTTTCACCATCCGAAAGAAAAGACAGAGGAACTCAAAGCTCAAAGATATCGTTGCTTCAGTCGCGCTCGCTATTCAGCTTGATTCCATCGTATTACGGCCACGCTGGGGTTGGATTCAGTGTGAAGCCATCCAGTTCTAAACAATTTGTGACTGCTCCTTCTCGTGTGGACGACTCCCAAGAAATGATGGGCATGTCACAGGTAGCTTCTGGTGTAGAACAAGGTCATATGCAGCCTGAAAAGGAATTACATTCTCATAAGGTATACGACAAAGAATACAAGGAAGAAATACAAACGGCAGAGATCCTCACAGATGCAATAAAGATTTTATTGTTTGGAAACGCATCTATCGAAAATCAGCCCGGGAGCAACGCCAAGAAGCGCATGATAGCAAAGAAATTAATTGATATTGGAGAGACAGCCCTGAGAGTTGCTCTTTATATCCACTCGGGATTTGAAGATAAGACTTTTAATGGCGACAAAAACTTTATGCCGAAGAAAATCGAATTTTGGCTTGGTAAGCAAAGACTGAAAGAAACGAACCGAGTAGTAAAGACGCTGCTTGATGTGGGAACACGTGCAATAAAGAAAGGCAGGGCGTATCTTAACGAGTTAAATAAAGGAAATGAAATAGGTTCTGTTAAACCTTACGAGGAGTCTACTGCAGGCAATAGAACCTCAGGAAGTAATGAAAGTACGGACTATTTGAAACATTTGAAGCAAGCTCTTAAAGGCTCAGCACCAATTTACCACTCTATTCCGTTTTGTAGCCACGGACACATTCATCTGTTTACTAAGCCTCGATTTGGACTTCATTCCGGAACTGTTTTTGCGCATGGATTTGTCAGTAGCATGGATAAATGTGTTAAAGTGTGCTGTGCATCTCATAACTGTGATGTGGCATATGTCAATAAAGGTTATTGCTTTACAATAAAGTGCAAAAGTAAATTCGCATGTGATCCCATGCCGGATTTGGCAGTTTCTAATTCTGGCGTTGTCTACATCTTTCCACAAAGTAAGAAGACATCCTACTCTCCAACAAGACATCCCAAACTAGGAATTTCAACCAAAAGTATTCGACCAACTACATCCAGGCCAGGAACTCTCCCAATCTTATCACTTATTCTTGATATTTCACATCAAGGAATCCAGCATCTAGATTTGCCCTTCTCCAGAAACGCGGCACCTGACGAAACCCACGATCGTCGCCTATTACCTTATGAGGATACTGCGAGCGCTGTCTTACCCCTTGGCACTCTTCAAGAATTCTGGCTAAGCAGTCATCACCAGCTCCCAGCTGTACAGTCTATTTCACTTACTCCTACTGGATCTGACTCTATTACCAATGTCCCAATCTGTCGCACCTCTTCTCCAATACGAGGAGCTATTCTTCGCTATGGCATTAAGGCGGGAAAATACAAGAATTTTAAGGAGGGAAACAACAATCTAAAAGTTTGCATTAATAAATGCTGCCAAACATTTGGAGATTTGGTATATATGATCAATGGTAAATGCTTTGTTGTCAAATGCGTCTCAAAGCGGTCTTGTCAGTTTGCTAAGGAGAGGAGTTTGTCTCATAACGTGACTCTAGTCTATGTAATGTCAAGAAGGCATAAGTCAGGAATGCTAGGGGAATTTTTTGCTGATAAAATGAGCGACGAGAGTAAATCTGTCGGTGAATCTCACACTTCTGACAAAGAGCAGCAGAGATTCACTGCACTTAACGAGGCAGGAAAGCCAAAAGCAAAATTAGTCCGTCCCTCTACTGCAAAACCAGACAGCTCTACTTCTCTTGATGATAGTGAAAGTGATGATGGAAATATTGATCTCGAGAGTGCTCTGCTCAGCGAAAACATACAAAATGAATCTTTTCTCAAAGATTTACTGCGGAACATTACTTCACTAAATAATACAAACATTTCTAAGTTTGAAGACGAAAGTAAGGCACCAGAGAAAGATGTCAGCGATATGTCTGTGTTAGATTTGCTGCATCAAATGTCAGAAAAGAAAGAGGCTATCGAAGATGATTTGCTAGTATCTGGTGATCAAGAGTCGACACCTGAGGAAGACAACGGGAATATGGTGGAGAAAATCTCAAATCGTGTAGGGACTCACAGTAAGGGAGCAGGACGTAGTGAATCTTCGGAACTTAACAATCTCTTGAGTAACATCACTGAGAAGAGTAACACGAATAGTCTGGATGAACTTTTCTCTAACTTAACCGACAAAGGTATAGCAGATATGTTGTCTTCCACTAACAATGACCATTTAGCTTATCTTTTTAATAAAGTCCAAGCAAGGCTACCATCCGATGCGAATAAAAAGGGGAATATTACCAGGAAATTACCTAACGGTTTCAGAGATAGAAAGGTTTGGGAAGCACAGGATATCTCTGAATACCTTTCAGGTAATAAAGCTAAGAGTATTTCTAGATCTATTATACAAGAAATGTTTAAAAGAAACAAAAAACTTAAACCCCATGAAACTCAAGACTTAGAAGACCATACAAAGAGAAATCGACAGAAAGACCCCTCGCCACAGTACGACAATATTGTTCACTCTTTTATGAGACCACATCCAGAGAAAGGCAAAATCCGTTACGCAACAAGAAGCACGATTAACAAGGTTAATCAGCAAAACCATAAACAAACACCTAATTCAAGTGGAAATGTGATTGACAAGACCAAAAATGGGTCTCTGGTGAATAATATAGAGTCCCGAAAGCAACCTGTAGCCCACGCAAAAACAACAATAGCACATCTCGTAAAACACGAGCCAGAAAAACCGATGGCAGTTCGTCTAGAGAGAAAACAAGAACAAGGAGATCTGGGAACATCTATTTTAACTTTTAGCCAGGAAAAAAAATCTCCACTGCTCTCTCGGAGTAGAATTTTACATATGGATAACTCAGCCCCATCTGTTGTCCCGAAGGCCAACAGACACGCTATTTCGAGAAATAACAATACAAATCAACTGATATTACATCCACTGGCTAATACAATACAGAGCAAGGCTGTAGACAAGAAGATACGGGCTGATGTCATGTTAAAAGTCCAACCTAAAAAGAACCCTGAAAGCGACTTAGTACATCTAAAGCCAAAACATTTAAAACCAAAACAACAGGAGATTTTGTCACCAGAGCACCACAGTACACGACTACTACCTCAGAAAAACGCAACATCGTCCAGAAACATACCAAGTAGAGGTGTTGGCAACAAGAACATAAGGAAGAAATCTAGCCCTTCAGTTACTGAACAACATCTTCTTAACAAAAACATAGTCAATCTTCATGGTACTTTACCAAAACCTCAGGGCTCACTACAGCCAAAGAAACCAACTTCTTTTACAAATCCTGTGACACCAAAAGCTGTTAATCCACAAAAGGGAGGACACGTACCGTTTGTTCAACAGAAAAATAAAGGCAACAAAGGCAAAAAAAGTACAAAAGAGGGTAGGCCACTGACGGTGTTGAAGACTTCTAAGGATTTCATGAATGTCATCAAGAAACAATCACCAGCAAACAAGCCAAGAGAATTAAACAATAATAAACAGGCCAAGTTAAGACCTACAGAAGCTGCGAGAGATAATGGGCTAATGAAAAATTCGGTGGGTAACAGTGTTCCTAAACATAGTGCATTGATACCAACCCTTCCCAGTGTCAAAAGATTACTTCATTCCTTTTATAAGGAGAATACAGGGAGAGATAAAAATAAGTTACCTCTTCAGCAAAAGACTATGATGAAACATCCAGTTCTATTCGGGCAAAACACACTTCGGCATAAACCTCAACTTTTAAAAGTTCCGCCTGTTGTAAAAGTAAGTATATCAAACACAAGGCAAAATGGAATGCTTGCAATCAGAAAGAAAAATATTACAAAGCATGTTCCTCCTGTTGCCAGTTTTCAAAACGTTTCAACAAAGACTTCTCCATCTACAAGCACTAAGAATGTTTTGATAAACAGGAAGACAAAAGCGTATTCTCCAAAAAATGTTCCTCCTTCCAGAGTTGGTGCTGTTATTGGGAAAGTAAATCATGCCCTTGCGGTAAGGGGAAACCTGCATGTAATTCCTGCTTTAAATACGTCGCATACTGGAAAAGGTAGAATGGATAAAGCAATCGCTAATAACTTACCAAATCCACCTAGTGAAACGAATAAAAGACCCAATGCAAAACCGCTTCTAAAATTCATCCCCAAATCTTCAGGGAAGAGTTCTTTGCAAACTAAGCACTTATCTACCAGCACCAACCATATTTACACTGGGCCACGAAATCGTGCATTTCCTACTGTGCGTTCAAGTAAAGATGTGTCTGAAGGGGGAGAGAAAACCAGGGAATGGCGATTTCCCTCAATCTCTTACAATCACAATAACACAATTGGCACTTATCATAGGGGTCCCAATAATAGCCACGGCCAAGATGTCAAGGCACAGCATCGCGTTTCCAAGCCATCGGAGAAAGAGCTGGGTCAAATACTTCATGTCTTTTCTGGCCATGCACCAACTACGTCCCCTGTTTCAACTGAGACTCTTGATAGTCTTGGAACTCCGGAGACTCCAAATAATAAAACAAGAAAAGGGAAAAAATATAACTCTTCTCCTATTCTAGTAGAGAAAGCAAACCAAAGCAGATTGCCTCATGGTCCTTTAGTTTCCTATCCTTTGCCTTCAGGAGCAAAGCTAAGAAAGAGCAATAAAACAGGTACTACACCTATCCTTGACTCCAACAATAACCACAAACCAAAACTCAGCGTAAAAGGAAAATATGCAAACATACAGTCGCCAAACAAAACGCTCCTAATGATTAATAAACATAACAGGAAATCGACTATCAATTCTGCCCCCGATTTACAAGAACATCGCAATTCCACAACTAAAAATACAGATGATAGTACAGATAGCAACAACAAGACATCATTTCTAAGCACTGCTAATGGTTTTGAAACAGGGATCAATGCATCAGTAAAGCAATCATTAGCTGCTTTGCAGCAGCAGGTTTCTGACGTAAGTAATACTACTGCAATGGAACCCGACTTTAACTTGTTGGTAAACCAAACAAATCTTACTTCACCGCAGCAACTTACTGACGTGGAAATTGACGATAAAGTTTCTTCTCAATTCTACACAGGTTCAAACAGATCAAGTCTTTCTCCGAAACTGCAATTGTCCGGCTTTAAGTCATCTGCCAACCAATCAGATTTTGCATCACATCCACAGGCTTTGAAAACTAGTACAGCAGATGCAGTGACATCTGGTCTCAACACAACTTTAAATCAATCTGACTTCATTTCACAACAACAGTCCCTTGTAAAAGAAGCAAGGAGAATACATGAAAATGCCGAAATGTTCATCAGCTTGGTATCATCGCAAGTTACTGATTCAGCAGCAAAAAACATTGTAAACGAAGCATATCAGGTCCATAATGAAACAGAACAAATACTAAAGTTCCTGGCCAATAATCACACTAAAGCTGGAGATAAACATAAAAAGCTTCATCACAATCATCAACAATATGCCAGAAAAATTAAAGCCATGTCTGACTTAAGTGACCTGTTGGGCAAAGTCATTGAAGAAACGCAGTCTATTCATGGCAATACGAAACATTTCATTCATGATTACAAGAAAAAGAATGGAAATCACGCAACAAGAGGAAAGTTCAGAAAGCTAGGAAGCGACAGTGAAGGTCTGTCAAAAGAGTCTTTACGAGGACAGAATAAAACCAAAGCTTTCTTAAAACTCATTCATGCTAATAGCCAGACGGTGTACAGAAAACTAGGAAAGCAAAAAACCAAAACCAAAACAGCGACAGTAAAAGAGCACATTGGTTCCAAACACAACGTGTACCACTCCCATCACAGAGCAATAAAACAAATCCTAGGTATCCTGGCAACAAGAGAATCAACAAGACGAAATGAGTCCATTATTCCTAAACCTGTCTCCAAAAATATCAGTAACATAGTCTCCAAAAATGTCAGCAACATGGTCTTCAAAAATATCAGTAATGTGGTCTCCAAAGGTATCAGTAACATAACAAAATTAACTGACCAAGCTACGGAAGCAAAGAATGTATCACACACGTTGTCGCTTCTAGCTGAAGTATATTCTCTCCTTGACACTCTTACAAACATAACTAAAGAAAACATCTCTGCAATAAGGCGAGTCAATTTCACAATGCTAAACTCCACCCAGTATCCTGCAAGTCCAAAAACTTCCCATGTTATATTACACACGTCCAACGTTCAGCCGACTCAAGTTTCAACTTCACTGAATCCAGCCAGCGACAATTTTCGGACATCCAGCGCTACTCACAGCATCGTCACTTCGACTTCTATTGCTGAGAATTACAGTTCACGCAAAGAACAGAACAATATCTCGTCAACTTTTCCTTCAGAAGAACTCCGGGCAAAGTTGAGGAAGCAAAGACTTAAGCTAATCCTGGTGCATCATGCAGCTGAATTTCTTAAGAGTTCTCAGGGCAATGACACATCGAGAACCACAAGCAACAACTTTCCAGTGCTTATGGTCAACGACGCAGAGCCCCTGAATAATAGTAGTGTCAACAATACGGGGCAGTTTTCCAATCATTCGACGGCATCATCTTACATATCCAGCAGAGCAAGAAATTGCACTCCACTGGAGGTGACTTTTGACAAACGCCTGAAAGGAGGATTAAAGTCCGGCCAATTTCTGCCTGTTTTGTTTACCCACACATATCAAGAATGCTCCGAAAAGTGCTGTCATTCATCACGCTGTAACTTTGCAATGTTTTATGACAAATTTTGTTATCTAGTAGAATGCTTCAGCTCTAGATCCTGCCGACTTCAACAAATTAAACCAGGAGAAAGGCAAGCCCCCGTACTCGTGAAAATTCGAGAACCAAATGATATTAGTATAACACACATATATAAGTCACCCCCTGAGCTTGGTTTGTCGTTTGTTCCAGGAAAGACAAGGAAAGAAAGCGAGGGCTACATTGAGGAAGGATCACACAGGATAGTACCTTTGGAAGAGGTAGGCAACTCAGATTTTCTGGAATCTTTCCTATCAAAGATGGTGAAATCAAAAATCAAAAACCGTTTACATCTACAGCAGCAACAATCAGAGCAGGCACAGAAAGATTCAGTTTTGGCCATCAAGCTAGATTATCCGACGCAATTTTTTATTTTAAAGACAGGAAAGGTTAACTCATCAAGTGATCTTGACCACAGATCAATACAGAGCAACAATACGATGTCAGCGGAATATCCCTTTGCAAAGAAAGTAAATGGCACGATCGTTAATATATCCCAACCATTTATCAAGGAGGTTGTAGGCAATTTATCCACCATGTTGTCAGGGATACATCTAAAACTAAAGGATGTCTTACCCGAAATACATAGCGTTCTGGATGAAAAGAAATTTGATATTAATCCTAAAACTATTGTACAGTCAATTTTTAATCTTGTTGCTAAAAAAGCTGGAAATGTAGTAAAAATTAATGGAACTGAATCTGTTGTAAATAGCACGTCATCGCTGTCGATACGAGGCAATGTAACTTCAACGAGTGAGATAACAGCCTCTCCTTCGCTGGTGGGAATGAAGGATAAGAGTATAACTAGTACAACAAATATTACGAAGTCAACAACAACAACATCTATACTTGTTATCTCTAAAAGCTCGGCTGCCGTTTTGCAAACTAATTCGTCAGTCTTACGAATAATTACACCATCACCGCAAAACTTTCTACCACAGAATTCTACAAGTGCTAGCTCTACTATAACTTCCAGCCTAAAACAATTTAGTTCTGTCTACACCCCCACGAAAAGCAGTATTAGTGCCGCAAGTTTGTCCCCAGGGAAACCTACTATAAGCACCAGTGACAACAAGGCATTGTTAAACATTAGCAAGAGCATTTTGAGTGCTTCCAGTTATAGTAATTTCAGCTTGATGGCAAATAGCAAGACGCCTGTATTTCTCCAATCGAGTCAAGCAAGTTCATCTACAAACAATACCGGCGAGAGTCAAAAGATAACAGCCACTCCCTCTAACTCAGTTACATTAACTCAGAACGCAACGTACACAAGTCAAAAGAAAACAGTAAGTGCTTCGATTTCTAGACCAACATCCACAAGTATGTCAGTGTCTCCTAAGCAAGGGGACACCATGTCGGCGACATCTTACTTAACGAGTTCCGTCTTTTCGTCTACAAGGACATCAATATCTGCAACCGTCATTCCTACATCATCCACTCATCGCAAAACAATCCAGACATCGATTACCACTGAAAGTCGTCCTACAATCAAAATATCGGCCGCTTCTCCAAGACTAGAGTCTTTGAATGATGTTTCAACGTGCACCGTAGATAGTATCCATCACGGGGTCACTTTAGTGGGTGGGCCAGACGCAGGGGTTTTCACTTTTCAAGGAAGTGTTAAAAATATCCAAACCTGTATGAAATTATGTTGCCAGGACACAACTTGTGATCTCATTATGTTTTCATTGGACAGATGTTATACTGTAAGGTGTACAAACAAACAGGCATGCGGAGTAGTCGAAGGGCAAAGGGGGGAGGAATACAAAGTATCTGCTGCCTTCATTGTACGCCAATTGGGTAAATCAGCTAAAAACCAACCTGCTAACAGCAATGGTATCACCAATTTACCTAGCGCCACTCTATGTCAGCATTCAAATACACTAGAGGACGTTACTATCAGAGGAGGATACAAAGCGGGACACTTTACATACAAGGGAAATGTTGATGATGTAAATGATTGTGTTCAGAAATGCTGTGGTTTTCCATTTTGCGACTTAGTTTACATGCTTGATACTGAATGTTTTCTGGTATATTGCTATAGCAGAGAAGGATGCCTCCCGAGAGTGTCTCGCCATGCCAAACAATACCGTACCAAATTAGTGTATCTGAAAAGCAGGGAGTATTTTACTACTGAGTCTTTGACCGGAACGAAACCAGACTCAGTGGTGTTAAGTAAACCTTCACAATCCCTTCCAAGTACAACAGCTACGACGAGTGTAGGTACTGCTAACAGTGACATGAACAGAGAATATAAAAACTGCACAATACATACCGAGATAAACCATATCCTAGTTAATGGACTTACGTCGGGAAACTTTTCTTTTAAAGGCAAGTTTAAAGATGATATAGAGTGTTTTGCTCGATGTTGTGATGATTCGGCATGTGACGTTGCCTTTATGCTGGAAGAGAATTGTTTGTTTGTTACATGTAATTCTGTCGCAACATGTCAACCCAAGAAGGCAATGCCATCAAGATACAATCCGAGGATAGCCTATGTAAGAGTGAAGGTGCTGCAAGGTAAGTAATTATCTTTCTACTATACTCGTTTCTTACTACGTTTTAGAGACGTTTGGTATTCTAAATTATTGAGGGGTATCTAGAGATCTGGCAAACGTATCAATCAGTGGGTAAACTCTAAGCCCCACCCCCTATTCAGATATTTTGGCAATCTCTCAATCAAAGACCCCTGATGAGCAGTGGGCTCGACATTGAAACTACCCTAAATAAACAGAAAAACC
>JAAAKM020004301.1:0-11800 GCA_010016025.2 Alatinidae sp. Z8VKAUB7J3 | reverse complement strand
AAAATTTTGAACTGGGTTCTAATAACAAGGTTTTGATAGGCATGATTCAAAATTTGAAAGCGCGTATCTTGACGATTGTTTAAGATATTGTTCTCAAATTTGGACAGGTTATCTATATCAACAAGAAGAAAGAATCTTACAATTGCAAACTTTTATCAAATTATTGGTATTCATTAAATTGTGACGTCATACTTTAGGACTCAATTCACAGTACAGATCTGATGCTATGTTTGTTCTCGTTGAGGTGTAGTCAAAGAGGTGGCATTATTATATATCATACAACGCTCGTATGAGCTTAGTCTTCGTAACAATGACTTAATTTAATACTTTGTAGAACAAAACGGGGGAGATTAAAAATTCTTTGTCTTATATATTTTAGTTGGAAAAGGATCTTAAAACAACTAGTTGAGAGTGCCGATTATGTTTGCCGTTTCGTGGCAGCACCAAGAGGGAAGGGGGAGGGGACAGCCACGCAATAATCTTTTTGCAATATTTTGTTACTGCTGTTGTTGTTCTCAGAAAGAGCATACATTGTGCTTATTTTAACATGCTTGCTTTAAGGTTAGACTACCGCAGCAGTCTTACGCTTTGCTGTTTCTGGAATAATAAATTTATGGAGTAATGATATTGTGCTTTTCCATATGACTTGCAGTTAGACTTTTTGCCACCTCGGCGCAACATATTTACCCTTCGTACGGAAATGCAGTCATGTCATTCATTTGTACATAGTGCCAGTAATACATCCAAGAACTATACGGTAAATGTATAACTCTTGAAAATTCATATATAACATATACTTCTACAACATTGTAAATATAAAATGACAAGAGGACTTAACGCCTATGGAATGCAACCATCTGAACATAATGTTGTATTTATGCCAGTCAGTAACTTACTTATGTAGTTAGATATTTAATTAATAGATTGGATCTGTGATAGCTTCAGAACCCAACAAGCGTTATATTCTTCTTGCCAGATAGTTGAAATATACATAGTATAATAATATATAAATATTAGAAAACGGGAAAGTTGCACATTTTATAGTTTAGATAAGTACGTATTTTAAATGTATATAGTGATTCTTCCTTTTTAGATTTGGTGCAGTCTTGATAGGAAAGAGAACATCCTGGTTAATTTGAAGTCAGAACCTCACTCCCCTGGTATTTTCAGGTAACAACGGTCACTCTGTAGTATAGATAGTAAAGAAAGGGTAGTTAAAGGAGGGCCAAAGCGTACAAGCACTGAGAAGTAATGTGTCAATATTAAACTAAATGGGCGCCAAGAGACAGTATATCATCATCAAAGTGTACAGGCACTACGTAAGGATATGTCATTATCAACACACAGGCATTTAGTAAGAACATGCCATTGACAACATATAATTACCAAACCGTCTAATAGTCGTCATAGCGAGTCAAACTCAGATGTTGCGTCTATACCAAAGTTGGGAAGGATAAGTTTGTGCCTCGTTAAACTCCAGTACATGAACGCTATAGGCAACTCACTCTTATTACTCCTGTGATTTCTGTACTGCAGATTCTTCCTTCCTTCCTGCCTTCCTAGCTGGTCACGCCACTGCTGGCAGATGGCCTCCACAACCTCCTCCACGTCTCTCGATTCTGTGCCTTTCTCATCCACTCACACCCGGCCTTCTTCTTGTTCTCATATCTCCACCTCCTCTTGGGTCTTCCTTTGGCTCTTATCCCCTCTCTGCACCTCTACTCTGTTGTTCTCTTGGCACACATGCTGTTCTTCATCCGGGCGAGATGTCCTGCCCACTGGCCTTTGATGTACTCTACTTTTTCGATGGTGCCCCTCACCTTGGTTCTTGATCAAATAACTTCGTTCCTGATCTTATCCTGCAGTTTACAAGGTTTAAATGTCCTAGTTTGAAAATTCTTGTTGCATACTGATTGGTTACTTTTTCCCTTGTATCACAGAGTCACTGGAACCTTGTCAAATTCTCAAGAATTCTCCAAAGCATTCAATTGTCCAAGGAAGTCCAGTATGAATCCAGAAAAAAAGTGCGATGTCTGGTAAAGTGCTTAAGCATGAGTATGAACTGCAGAATAACGAAATTTCTCAGACCTATCGCTGAAGGATGTCAAGAGTTTGAAAATGGCCATTGGTTGTTCCAGCTAATTAAGTGGTCAAAAGCAGATTGTAAGAAAGCAAAAGCTCGAACGGAAGAGATAAAGTAGGAGTGCTTATACAGAGTAATAAGTGTTCAGAAATAGGAATTGATCTCTGAAGATGGGAACAACACCGTTGGGTACTCTGTGCTCAGCTAAATACGAGATACAGTCAAGGAGGCATTAGGTATTACAAATTAAGCACAGAAATGTTACTTGAATAATTATTATGAGCAGCCAAAATACATTAGAGGGAACTGCTATATATTTTTCAATTGTGAGGCGCTCATGTAGGACTATAATAATCTGTATAAAAGACTATAGTAAAGGAACTTCATTATGTCAGAAATTTTATTAACTCCCGCGTACTAATATAACAAATACCAAAGAAAAAAAGACGACTTTAACTAGTGAAACATATATCCATTATTGCCTTATTCGAGTAAATACATCATTCATTGAGTGGATGATAACATAATGACTGTTCTGCTGAAATATTAGTCTATTCATCATTATTAGACTTTTGTTCAACTACAGATACCTTGTAAGGAAAAAAGACCTAGCCATTGTTGTTATCGAGAGATAATGATAGTACTCTTCGATGGAGAATTTTCAAGTCGATAACTGGAAGTTACTTATCATTTGATTCCCGTGTAATCGGGGAGCAACAAGTCTCTTTCACTTATAACGTTAAATTATTTGTCACACTTAACAATGGTAAGCTTAGTTACAGTGCTTTCAAGAATGCTAAACCTTTTACTTCAATCGAGGAGTTTCCGTAAGGCAGTATCAGACAACTATTTCGTAAGTGTAAATGTAGTCCTACAGAAGGACGTTACATGATGAATCATAATTAGTATCCAGGCTACATCCTTACTGTAAGATACAATTTATACGTCGTGCATGACCTTTCCGCACTCTCGGTTACCTATTATTTGATCTCAAATTATACTTAATTCCAAGCGGCAAAACCTTTCCTGTAAGATCAAGAACAGCATCGTCATACTGTAAACCCGAAATATAGATCTCGCTCGTTCAGGAAGAATTCAAACACAATTCGTATAATACCTCCTGTCCAATCAGTGTCTCCATTACCACTTATATAAACTAAGGCAGGAGCATTTTAAGGTATTAATGTCTCAATAGACTTTTTTTCAAAAAGCCTCATAGTCAAAGTTTATATCAAAATCAGAAAAGAGATTTAATTTGGGATCTAAACATGAGTATCATACTCTAGTTTCTAACCATCTGGTAATTAAAACCACAAGCCAACATGTTGTCTTCAGCGGGTTAAATTTATAGAAAAACTAAAAACTCTTATCAGATATTTTTACCGTCTATTCATCTAATAAGTCGCTGAATTAGATAACATGATTTAAATGACCAAGTATCACTGGTTATTAGTAACCAGTCTTACTGTTCATTGTGTGATAAGGTACTCTTAAAACTTTGTCTTTTGTAACACGACAAATATGATATATTAAGTCGCAATCTCTCCCCCTGATAAGTAGTGGGGCCTTTCTCCGGGGTCCGTTCTTTCCAAAAGGGAAAGGGGTTTCCGTTAGGGGGGTCGTTATTGAGATTGCTGTAGGATCAATTTATTTTCAATTTGCAGCGTATATTAACAGCTTGACAATTAACAGTAATAAGATAAAAGCCGTTACAGTCGCTCATTGTTAAGAGTGCTTTGAAAGAGACGTTTTTGGTAGTCCTATTACACCGTGAAAAGTTTCAAAGTTAGGCTAACCCCTCCCCCTTTAATACTTTGCGAGTTTATGTGTTTAGAATTGTGTAACCTGGTCTGAAATGTGTTTAGATGCTATACCGCAACCCAAAGTGTTGAAATTATGGAAAGAATTAATTTTGTTGTGAAAGACAAATATAAGAGAAAGTGTATGTATAGTTTTCTTCATTTGTTTTTTCTTGATGTGTATAACACCAAACGTCTTACTGGGATTGAATGCTCAATAAAAGCGCAAGATGTTTATTTTCTGATAAAGCATCATGTTCGCTATTGTGGAAGGCAACCAATATCACTAATCGTGGGTCACAACGTTATCGCACAGTTATTTTGCATGCACAGCCGATGGTTTGACTCTCTCTGGGCCTTACTAACTTTGCAATAGCGCCATTTTTTATCATAGTGACATAGCGTTTTGATCAAAATTGATTTTTGTGACTCCGTCTGTATCGATACTACGATTCCTGAAATACAACTGAACGTTAACCAATGCCATTACCTGAGGCAGAGTAATGATATGACTTTAAACATTTTCTTCTACAATGAGAGGGGCTAATACTAGAGGAGCTAGAGTAAGTGAAGAAGGGCTTCTGTAGAGCGTAGGTGGACTCCCTTTTTTGATAATGGTCCATTTGGAGGGACTCTTATGGAAGTTCTCTTATCCTCTGGCATATGAGATGCCAATCGAAAAGAATAATGTAACTCTTTATATCTCTTACAAACTATTTTTAACAGCATACTTAATACCTTGACGGAAATGTTATTTTAGTCCTGTTTAGCACTGTAGAAATATTTATTCTAGTTATCTAAAAGTTTATTCTAGTTAAAAGTTCAAATTATCTTTCAAATTATTCCATGATTTACAGGCAGTTTTTGTGTTTTCTACAACAGCTATTCGTATTCTCTTCAATTTTTTCAGTTCACCACTTCACTCATCAGTCGCCTCTGTCATTTCTAGCCCAAAACTCAACGCTTTCCCCTATGTGTCCATCACCTTTTGCTTTTCGTTCAGCGTTTATGCTATCGAATTTGCCAGATCTGTAACAGGGTATTCACACAAGCATTTAGGTCAACAGTGTCAAAATCTATTTCTTGTGACTTGCCGCATAGAGGGTTTTTTGCCTTTCGTAACTGTCTGACAAAATCTCTGCAAAGGACCGCCGTATTTTCTCAGTTTCCAGTCAGTGTAATCACTTGTATCATATTCCAGTTACTAGATTTACCCTGTACGTTAGTCCTTACCACTTGTGCCGAGAATTTCTTAATATCCTTCACAAATTGTGTTATCTTTTACTTCAATCAGGATTTCAAATCCACCTTCGGGTCCCTCTACACTTGAATAGTAGCATTGCAAGTGTTCATACTTTTGCTGTCCTGCTCCAGTCAACTTCACCTTAGACACCAAGCCGAGCCATGTCGAGCATTAGGTATACAAACGTGCTAGAATTTGTACTCCTCTTTTCACTAAACTTTACCCCCTTCCCAAGACTTTACGTTATTTTTTCTCATCTGGTGAGAAAATGTACTTTTGAATATTACTCAGCATGCGTAGGCTCTAGTTCCTGGAGCGCGCGGGGGTGCAAATAAAATTGGTAGGATATATTGAGATGTCTGTAATAGAGTGATTTTCCAAATGGGATCGACAAGGCTTTACAAGATTTGAAACAATGGATAGAGAGAAAGAGAGAGAGGAGTGGCTCATATAACAACATGTTTAAATGTCAATGGACTCTGCTATACAAGGCTCGACAACGCTTGCCTTCACTATACAAGGTACCCAAGTGGGTTCGACTTTTGACTCGACAGTAGTCGAGTTAAGAACTTTATAGGATTTGATCCAGAGCCTCTAATTTAACACTTACTATATCCCTACAAATTCAATGAGAACTTTCTCCGATCTGCAACTCAGGGAACGCTTTTGGTACACTTGAAATTTTGAGTAGGAACCCTCCGGCATCAATCTGTTACTAAATACATTGCAACTAAATAAAACATAAGAATTAAAAGCAAATAAGCAGCTAATTCCCCAACTTTAAAAAAGAGTGACAGGACAACAGGTAAAATCGCCTTCTTATAAAAGTACTTTAAGTTGAGTTTGAGAAACAAAACACTTCACAGGTTTTAGAGGGTTCAGAAGCTAGATCGTGAAAGAAATATTACGAATAGCTTGTGAACAAAATTTTTAACAATGACATGTGTTCGTTCTCCTTGCGCTAACAACAAGTCTCCCCTTCTCCCTAGTGTAAAATGACTTGAAAGATTAGATAGAATCGAAAAAATTGATACTAAATATAAAGCAATGAATATAATGAAGCAGTGCTTTAAATACAAAGATATTTTTTCAAGTAGAACCTTACTTACACATTGCACTTATAACCAGACATAACATCCTTAATAGGTTCCAGAGCCCTTGACGTATATTGCGGAGCCAAGATTGCGGACCCTTGTATATTTATAGTTTGATCGCCTTTGTTTGCTTATATCTACTTTTATTAAGGGAGATGAAGAGCCAATGTAATTTGAAAAAGCTCCTGTGTATCGCTGCTATTGTTATTATTATTATTATTATTATTATTGTTGTTGTTGTTGTTGTTCGGAATGAAATAAATACATGAAGTTTAAAATTTTAATTAAATCTAAAATATCATTAAATTAGGACATTATCTTCTTTTTTTAAGCTGTTTTGACTTTGTTTATCTCCACCATCGATCTTGTTGATATTTTTATTATTATTATTGTTATTATCGTTGTTATTGATATTATCCACCATTATAAATCTCACTGTCTCCATTATGCCGGGTGAAAACAGTTAGAATTTTATATCTTGTAAACGTTAGTACTGTAATTGCAATTTTAAAGAAAGAACAAATGGCAATGAAGTTTAAAAAAATTATAACACAGTCTCACCATTGTTTATTTATCAATGGAATATAAGCACTAAGTCGATACAATATCCACTCTGAGACTAGATCACATACCCCCTGCTTTGACCCTTGATGTACGATTTTGCCTTAGACTCTTTAAGATCCGATTTGCCCAAGCAATCTAGCAAAAGCAAAAGAAAGTTAATGAAGTTATAGACTTTAATTGATTGGCTTCAAACAGATTAATAGACTGTAACGCATCCTAGGAGCATGGTTCTCAAATGTGTATTCCTCTGGTAACAGATTTGTAGCCTAGGCCTATCTAGTAACTTTTCAAATCTATACATAGAAGAAATAAATTTTAAAAGGTATAATAGAGAAACAAAAAGCCTTTGTCACCATGCCATGAGTCCGTGACTCACGCTTTCGTGGCGTCCAATATGCCATCTGAAACAATGTAACACCTCATTTTGACAAAAAAAACTGGCCCAATTTAGTGATGAATAAAGTATTTCTTTGCAGCAAAAAACGTTCTTGTTTGGTTATTAAAATAAGGCACACCAACAACTATTCAAGTGCCCGTGAATACAGCTTAAATTGAAATTTAACAACAAATTGATCATTGACTACTTAACTTTCAAGAGTAATCACCCTTGGGCATAGGGTTACTTGTTTCCAACTTTTAACTAACGGCTGCTTAATTCTATCAATATTAACAAAGGTTCTGCTATGTTATCTTTGCAGATATCATTTCCCTACGCAGATTTACGTTCTATTTCACTTTCGACAAAAAGTAACTCAGCAACATCTATCCACATAATCTTTTCCAGTTCACAGCAAACGCCTGATGTAAACATTATGTAATTGAGACAATGTTGAGAATGAAAGTAATAACGTAGCTATGAATGCCTAGTTAATAACCAAGGTGAAGGGTGAAGTTCTTACTATCCTACAGCTTTGAAGTGAAGGCAAAAAAATAACAGCTGCAGAATAAGCAAGTACTCCAGAGACCCAACAGCAAATCTCCAAGGACACAAAAAGCCCAAACTATAAAGTATATTTGATAACAGCATGTCCAAGATAGTCTTGCCGATTGTCAATGAAAATATCAATCAGTAAAGAAACATGACTATTTAAGCCTGTGAGTTCAACAAGAGTTTAAAGGGACGATGTCAGGGGTCCACGGTTGAGAAGGGGGGATTTAAGGGTGTGTGAATGGCTGAATTTTTAATAAACAATTTTACAATCACAAATGTTATTAAACGCTACTTAAAACTAGCTTTCATTGGAGAGTTTAAATATAATGTTGGGGAATTAGAGGACGGTAAATGATTAAAACGTTCGGAAACAAATAATCTAAGATTTAAGATCCCTTCTAGAAGAAGTCAGGGCCACTCATCCAGCTACATTATGTATCAGAAATTAAGATTTCACTAACATCTAGGTCAATTTTTCTAAAAGCAGTTTCTTCACTACACTAGCTTGGAATCTCAAACTTCTATAGTTGGTATTCATTCCAATGGATGTATAATTAAGTGCATTTCAACACTCGCTCAACATTTAGGAAATAATTCAAAACACGGAATATGAATCAGCAAAATTTTATACTTAAGTACCTTGGCCAACGGAAAGTGAACTCAGAGAGCGACTTTAAACGTCAATTCTACCAGTCTATTTTGATTAATTGCATGTCAGTCTCTGTGTAGGGCTATGGGCCCTCTATATATAAGTAGGCCTACTATGAAATTTCAGTACGAATAAATTGTAATGAATCTCGGAACATTCAAATGTGAACCTTTCGGAGTAGCAAGTGTTTCGTAATGCGGAAAGCGCTATGTGATCATCATAAGGCAGTTCGGGAGAACTAAATCCTTCTCAGAGGCTCATGGAAATTTATAGTTTTAACTATAAATTGTGGGTAGAACCTATGTAAACTTGCTTTGACTCATTAAAAAGAGTAGTAGAAATCACTAGTCAAAGAATTCCACTATATAGAGTGTTACGGTAGTCCCCCTCGTGCATCGTATACTCTAACAAAGAAGTAGGTGTAATACACCGATCCAGTCAGTCAATCAAAAAACGCCAATGCTGGACAAAAGATTTTTCGCACAAAATATATGAGGCCCATCAAGCTCAAAAAATTCTGAGAGAATCACAGTGAAATCTTTGCAATTCATACCTCTCTTACACGGATGATAGCTTCTCCCTTTTACGAGATCTTTTACTAGAAAATATTCAGAATTGGGGAATTAACTTTCATAGAAGCAATACAGCAAAGAATTGGTACGGAACCGCGATTTATAGGTACAGATGTTAGATTATCACGGGAAAAGGTTAAAGGCGTATTTATCAACCAAATGGATTTCTCAAAATGTTCGATCCTTCCAATAAAAACATCATTAACTAAAGAGAGGATATCTTGTGGGGCTTTTCATTCAAACAAAAGATACGAAATAGTGATTCTGAAGCGAAAGAAGAGTTTATGCAGACGTCTTTGCGAGCCAGTTGTCGTCTTTGATCGAAGATTCTGATTTTGATCGGCTCTGTATAGGTACTTCTTGCGACTAAATTCATTTTGTTACAGTATCATTATATTCTTATAGCAACATGTTTAGGTTGCATAGTATTTTGAAGATGTGCAATTTTTTTAGAGGCAGGCGACCAGCAAATAATACTTTGAAAGGTTTAGGGTGCTTGTCGTTCGCAATTTTATAAAAGTGAGTTCCTGTTAAGGATATAGTAAACGATTGGTTTAGAAATAATAACTAAAAGCATAAATTTTGTTTACATTTTTGCGTCCACGTACCCGCCGCAAAAGCGTGCATATTTACTGAAATCGATTTTTTACAGTTTTACCTGCAGCGAGCATATTTAACGGTTACTGTAAACTAGGGTTTAGGAAACAACTAGTCTGCTCTTTCTCTTCGCCAAGAAATTATAGTCTATACCAATAGAAGATCTAAAGAGCAACCACTTTGCGACTATACTCTGTTTAAGCTTCCGTTAAGACAACTCAAATAAAAACATCCTTACACCAAGTTTAAAGTTTCGCTATTCTCGACCCCTCTTGTACTAAGCCAACTAGCAGTATTGACTTGGGTCATTCGACCTGATGTTAAGGCAAGAAATAAAGTTTTTTCTTGGCAACAAACTACTTGTTTAGCTTGGTTTTTTTCCGTTTCCAAATAAATGTTGACGGATTTCAGGCCTACACAAGTACAGTATGCTCTTTTCGCAGTGCGTTTGGCTTTATTGACTTGAAAATGGGTTGAATGAGGTTTCTTTGATTTCCGCATCGATCAATAACACTTACACGGCACTGCAATCTCCTGGCTGTCCTGGCATCAAAACTAACGCTATGTACGTATTCTTGTATCAATAATTTACATCCGCGCTCTCGGCATTTATTAGATATTCCCTTAGCTTGCAGAGAGTCAAGGGACAAATCGATTGTAAGACAACTTAACCGAAAACCTCGAGCCATCGCTAAAACTTTCCTTTACAGTTCTCGAAGAAAGGAAGTGCTATGACGGACTTTTCATCGTTGTCAAGCGTAACCAAGGATAGGCGGAGCAGCTGCCTCAATCTGGATCGGTGTATTACAATGACATTATTAGATATAGTTGTTTCCTCCTCTATCCAATACAATTCCCCTGCCAACGAGCACTCAGACGAAGCAGACTTGTCCAAACGTCTTTGGCAATGAAAGATTACACGTCATAGTTGCTGATTGTACAGGGCATGTTGGTCTTGGGATATATGATCAGCAAGTGAAAAGATATAAGAAATCGTTGGCTAATGCAACAGTGCCTCTTTCTAATATCATTTGGAGCACATTCTTCCAAAGAAACTTGGAGTGGACAAAGATAAGCTGCCCTAAACTTTCAGATATTTGACATGGACTACCTTAATACACGAAATTAACGTGTACACGAATTAAGGCGGCTTTTATTAACGTTAATCTAATTAATGTTTTTCAGACTAAAAATGCATTTTGACTGACATTAATTAACGTTATGTTAGCAACTTAATGTTTGAGTAACATTAATTAACGTTTTTTAAACGATCAAGCAATAACTAGTGCCATCGTTAAGTAATGCATGTCTTAATGAATGACTAAAACCAAGTACTCTAAAAAGACGTTTTTCGCCGAAGTGTTTTCTTTTGCCCTAAAATTTATGTAATGCTTACCTAAAAGTGGCTTAAAGGGCAATGTTACCAAACATTCACTTACAAAAGTTTAAAAAGTAAACACCAAAACTAAAAACATCAAGTTGGAGATCTTAGGTTCTAATCTAACGCACCGTGGTTTTATCAGGAGCCCGTCTTCATTGTACTTTCTCCCCTGATAGTTGTTTTAGAATTATAAAGGAAAATAAACTCGCGCAGTTCGACTTTTTCTCTACTTGTCACTTCCCTCCACATTTCATGTACCTCCAATCCTGTCAATAGCAAGTCACACAATACCTTGGTATCACAGTATACTTGTAAAACAAAGAAGCTCAAATGTATGAACAAAATCTATAGATGCTGCAAAACAGTGAAAAGTATTTTTGACATTTCATCATATTGCCGCCAAGGCAAATTTTGCAGGCGCCCATATTTTTTTTATAAACCTTGGCACAAATCAAAGTTTCAAATATTAGCGCTACGTTGAAATTAACGTTTCAAAAATTAACGTAATTGCAAAAACGTCAATTAACTTTTTACGTTAATTTTGTGCATTAAGGTAGTTGCTCCCTCCCGCCGAATGAGCCACGCCTATGCAATGCATGCATCATACTAATGACTTTCATTAATGCAGGCTACTTTTTGAAGTTCTTTTGTTATCTTCTACATTCAGCGACTACCAAAGTATGTTTTCCATTTGTCTGTTTTGCCCATAGAGATCTATGAATAAACTATAAACCTCTATCGGTTTTTTTAGCTCTCTTTGTATAACACAATTATTTACGTAGAGCATCTACTTATAGTGTAACCGTCTCGTCTTGGCTCTGTTTTGCCCTTGTCTTGGCAACCATCCTCTCCAGTTTTCAATTTTTATAACTTTTCCGCTAGAGTCA